>ONZK01003208.1:6069-20246 GCA_900322385.1 Pharnaceum exiguum
GGGGGGGGGGGGGGGGGGGGGGGGGGGGTCAGGGTTCTTTTACACTATGTGTGATGAGGGTAAGTATGTTAGGGCATTGCAACAGTATGTCCAAAGAGGGAAATTACTAGCTAAGGGAATATTTAGGAGTGGTGTACTCTGTTTCATGCATTCTAGGTACACAATAGTTTTTCTGGTTTAGTTGTCAGAATCTATCCCTTTAGATTGATTGCTGATGATTATCCATAGATAGATCTGGATGATTCAAAGAGATAGACCAAAATAATGATTTGAGTGTTTATTGGGATATAGACACACACAGCGTGCTTATGTTACACAAATTGGTTTGATAGCAATACTGTCTCATGATGTTCTATCTTAGTACAAGTTGCCCGGATAGATTATCCCCTCTTATGACAACAGAAGACTGTAGAAAGTGAATATTGTCAAACTAGAAAGGCCGCAAGAAGATATGAGCTCCATGCTGTGGCTGTAACGTTGCAACAGTGTGAGGGGCATGAGAGTAGGAAGGTGAGAGCTCAAACGAAAACTTCTGTAAAATCATTGATAAAACCACCTTGGCTTCGAGTAGAGCAAAATTCTGGCCCATGCAAGTTCTTGGTCCCCATCCGAAAGGGAAGAATGCCAACTGATCTTTTGACGCATTGGCTGCCCCCTCGGAAAATCGCTCTGGCCTGAAATCTTCTACGTCATCCCCCCAAAATTCAGGATCATGGTGTACAAGTAGGGTAGGAAGTGTGACATCTACTCCAGCTGGGATCAAGATGTCTCCAATTCGGGTTTCCTTGTATACATGTTGGTATTGAGCAATAACTGGAGGATAAAGCCTCAGAACTTCATGTAATATCATGGTCAACTGTGAGGCAAAAGATAAATAAGGAGTAAGATTTAAGGACCTGCAAACGTACTTTACATACAATTAACTACAAAGTATCAACAGGTATTGAAATAAGCTATTGAACTTACAGTTTTGAGGTGGTTGACTGCTTCGAAAGTGATGTTATTTGTTAACCTACCACAAATTTGTAAGACTTCTTCTCTGGCTTTCTCTTGCCAATCTGGGTGCATTGCTAGTACAATGGCTGTCCAGGTCAACAAGCTAGCTGTTGTTTCCTGACCAGCAAAGTAGAACACCTTGCACTCTTCTATCACTTCTTCAAGAGTCATCCCTCCGCTATTTTGGTTATTAGACTGCAGAAGAAGTCCTAGTAAGTCATCCGCCTTATATCCCTCTGTTTCATAGTCCTTCTCCCTTTTCTGGATTAACTCAGTGAGCTGTGACATGATCATCTTGTTTAACTGTTTCCTTCTTCGATTCTTCCTGGTGGGAATGTATCTGCACGAAACCAGTTATGAAATTTACTCCCAGAGCTCTTACTGTAACGTTACTTACAATAGTAGTATGCTTTAGGATCAACATTATTGTAGTTATCTGTACAATTTCACTAGTTTGGCTAATTCATACTCATGTGCTCTATTTCTTCTTTGCCTGACTTTTGTTACGAGTCTTAAGCTAAGACCTTGTCTCTGAAGACCCTCTATTCAGTGTATTTTGACGTTTGAAGGTTTTTAGACCCTTGATACACCCTTTTGAAAATGGTTTATGGATAAGGGGAAGACCAACTTCTAGTTGCTTTTCTGTGAGTTCAGTCTCTGCAAAACTGGGACATAAAGCCATAAGGGTCGCCTTTTTGGAGAGGTTTTCAGAAAAAAGACTTCAGCATGAATAAGCAGCCAAGATTAATCTAACTTTGGATTCTTTTTCTTTCCTCTTCTACTGTATTACTAGAAATTTTATAAACTGGTGTAAGTTAGACTGAAACTGACATCTAGAAATCTTAAACACGATATGATTTGTCTGAAAAGCACCTGAAACCAGGAATGTAGACTGTCTGCATGGCTTCTATCACAAGCTTCATAAGCTCCTTTTGGAGCTCAAAAATCTTTCTCCCTTCTTCATAGCTGCTTCCAAATGCTGTTCTCGAGATCACATCCGATGTTAGATTCTGAAATTCAGACCAGATATCCACTTCATTGCTTCCGTCTTCGCCAGCTAAATTCTTCCATCTCTCTGTAAACTCATTACAGACAGTTGCCATCACAGGTACCATGCTCTGAAGTGCAAGCAATCACAGTCAGACAAATGTTATATTTAGGGTTTAATATGTAATTGTATTTTCCCTTCTAAAGGTGACTGACCCTTAATTTCTCCATATGAAAGGCAGGGTTGATGATCCTCCTATGCTTTGCCCATTTCTCGCCTTCTAAAGTCGTGATACCTCGTGCTAGAATTAGAATGAGTGGGTTCAAATATGGCTTCTGGAAGTGGCCTTGCTTGTTCTGCAGCACTTCCTTCACCATCTCTGGATTTTGCAGAACCAACCTTGGCGTTGGTCCCATCCAACAGAAGGACACCTTTCCTGTTTTTCCAATCAATCTTCAACGTTCAATTTATTGGTCATACTACAGTCATACGTATTTGATTAGGACACCAAAGTTTCAAATCTTTTGTTCCACAATTTACACCAAATAAACGTTCATAGATAAAACCAAAAAAAAAAAACTTTTTTTTTGGTATAGACAGACACAACTCACACAAGACATGATCAAGAACGTGTGAGTCCAGTTTTCAATCTGCTTACAACACGTCTCAGCTCAATTTGACTAAGCTGAATCGATACTGGTTAGAGTCTATATTAGCACTTCCTCTGTTAAAAGAAGAATAAAACCAAGTTGATTGAACTTGAAACGAACTGTACACAAAGTCAACTGTAAAGAATAAGGAGAGATCAACAGATAGACTTGGTCACTTTTTCACATGCATATCATATCAGCATATGTTCCAAGATCGTAGTATAAACCCTCCACAAAGGGCACATCCCGACCCCGAGGACCTCATTGAATAGGGATATACACTCGGTTGTTGTTGTAAAGGGCACATAGTTTGATAGTTATGCAAGCTCAACGAAGAAAGATGGGAATTTTATATTCACATGCATTGCAGAAAACAGAAGCTGAGAGTTCCCTTACCATGCTTCTGGACTACGCTATGCGTAAAAGGATCAACACGAGCTGCGATTTGGTGATTAAGATTGATGGGTTTGGACCAAGCATCTTTATAATGCCTTATAAGATCTTTCATATCCCCTATCAAGGGCTTGTAGGGGGTTCCTTTTATGCCCTGTAGCTTTAGTTTCTTCTCTAGCCATTTGGGTTTCCACCAAATTGAGTATGAAACTTTTGCAAGGTAGTAGAGTATTATCAGGCAAAATGGAATAACGAGAGCTAGAATAAGGACATCCATTTGTAGTCACACTGAAAGTTGTTCTCGTAGTCTTAGTTATCTGATCTTATCATCTTAGTGAGATTAGGTTCAATTTATATTTGGTCCATTTGGTACCTTTCTATCCTACATTTTCAAAGTTCTCCACTGACTTCTCTTGCTCTTTTCCGATCGTCAACCACTCAACCTTTGTTTAACACTTTATTAATGGTAGGGTGTGGAGAATTTTGACTGCCAAACTTGGAGGAGAGGCAACGTAGTGTCGTAGTGGCATCATCAACATCATTCTTGAAGAACAAGTAAAATTATTATTAAAATTTAAATGCCATGAAAAACGTTCTTTTTAAAAGAAGCCCCCTCGACCTACAGAGAATTTTGTCACTATTAGGTGATTCTTGTTTGATGAGCATCCAACAGAAAAGAAGATAAAAACATGAATATAACATGAATTGAACTAAATTACTTTTTTTGTCCAATTACTTTTAACTTGTGTAAGCTTTACCAATAAGTGGGCAGCTAATTTAAACAAAGTATCTTAACATTCAGTTCTGAAAACCGAACATGTTTCTTCTTCTTCTTTTTTCATATGAAATGGAAAGTTATTTTTGTTATTTATATAGATCTAACAATTGAGTTCCATAAAAAAACAATTGAGTATTCATTGGAGAAAAATTGTGGAAACAGTTTTTTATATGAGACCGGGTATCAATAACCCCTTTGATACACAATAATCACCCCTCGGCTACGTAATATAATAGCCTTTCATCTAGTCTTATATATATTGTTGGCACACCCCTTTTATATATCAAAGTTTGTAAGGACACCCCTTTTATATTCAAATTTGTTGGCACACCCCTTAAAATCAAAAAGTGTTGTTTAGACATCCCAAAATTGACCATTTGACCAAAAATTTACCCGAAATTCCCCTTTTACCCCTATTTGACCCAAATTGACCATTTTATAAAAAAAAAAAGCTGTAATCCTTCTCCTCCCTCATCACACTCCTCTAATTTATCCCCCACCCCTAATTGTTTTCATTTGTCATGTAAGTTTAAATCATCTTTAAATTAAGGGAAATTTGGGGTTTTTTATTTAGTTTTGATTTGTTTGAAATTGCTTGATTTTTGATAAAATGGTCAATTTGGGTCAAGTAGGGGCAAAATAGGAATTTCGGGTATATTTTTGGTCAAATAGTCAATTTTGGGGTGTCTAAACAATACTTTTTGATTTTAAGGGGTGTGCCAACAAATTTGAATATATAAAGGATGTCCTTACAAACTTTGGTATATAAAAAGGGTGTGCCAACAATTTTTCCTATTTTTAAAGCAAAATTAGTTAATTTTCATAGAACTTCTTTCGTATTGAGTATAACAATGGATATAATGAGAATAGTTTCCTCTACTCCTTATCATAAAATTGAAAATGCTTTACTTTTTTCAACATTGAATCTTGGTTCACTTTAAAATAAAAATCTTTGTTAAAATGTAAAACTTAAACTATGGATATACATATACATATATATCCATCGAAATTGATTGATTTTATAGTAAAATAAAAATTCAATGACTTAACGCATGCTAATTTTCCAAAAAAACACATTGTAAACCATAATTAGACCATCTCAAGCTAAAAGGTTCAAATAAGGATAATTTACAACAATTTTAAAGTAAGAATTGTTTATTTACTTTTTGAAATTAATAATTTTGCTATTTAATAAACTTCAATTGTGTTGTCTAAACGGGGAAAGGAAAAAAACCATAAATCGAAGCAAAAAAAAAAAGAAAAAATAAAAAGGTTAGTCACTGACTCACTCGCTCACGCCGGTGAAACACTAAACACAAATTAAACCCACACCTTTCTTCTTCATATTCATACTCTCCGCCTCTCCGGCCAACCAATTAAAAAGAACATCCCCCACTCACTCCAAAGATATATATATATATATAGAGAGAGAGAGAGAGGAGTGGATGATCTACTCTAGCCTAGTCTAGGGTTTAATAAAATAAATTAAAAAGAATGACGAGCGTGTACATCCCGGTTCAAAACTCGGAAGAGGAAGTGCGGGTGTCACTGGAGCAGCTTCCTCGTGACGCTACAGATATTCTCGATATTCTCAAAGCCGAACAAGCCCCCCTCGACCTCTGGCTCGTCATCGCGGTTCTCTTCCCTTCCCTCTTTATTATTTTTTTTTATTAGTATTACTTATCACTGTTTGCTACTTAGTTAATTATTAATTAAAATTAGCTCTGCTAGTCTTTAGGACTGAACTGAACTGAACTGAACTGTGCTCAACTGAATTATACTCCGGAACTCCGGAACTGATGGAAACTAGGTGGAATTTATGGTTCTGGCAGTCTGGAGACTTAGTTGTCGACAAATTACGCTAGAAAGTGTAATGGATTTGATTATTGTAACTTATATAAGCCAAAGAATAGTAAGTATATCCTGTGATTCTGTGACTCTATTATGATATCTGTGTTTTTTTATTTTTTGTTGGTACCAAAGTGTTGTCATCTGGGGTGGGAGGGAAATGTGCTGTGTATTTTTAAATTTTACCAATGTTGTAAACTTGTATGGATTGTATCCTGTGAGGGCCCATGTATATGTTTCTTCAACTAGTAATATTATTTTGCAGAGGGAGTATTTTAAGCAGGGGAAGATTGAACAATTTCGGCAGATTTTGGAAGAAGGCTCAAGCAAAGGTATGTTGGTGTACTTTGAGCTATTCCTTGTCGACAATCTACTTGTAAGTTTTTCAGTTGCTGGAACTTGCTGTATTTATTTTTTTGCCTAACTCTGTGTGGTGCTGTTTGCAGAAATCGATGAATATTACGCGGATGTGAAATATGAAAGGATTGCCATTTTAAATGCATTGGGAGCCTATCACTGTTATCTTGGAAAAATTGAGACTAAAATAAAGGATAAGGAAGAGCACTTTGGTCAGGCAACAGACTTCTACAATAGAGCTTCAAGAATTGACATGCATGAACCTTCCACTTGGGTTGGAAAAGGTACAATCTTTTTAATTGCTTTGTATAGGATTTTTAAAGTTCTCTGACTGATGGCTGGTGAATGCCTTAGGTCAACTTTTACTGGCAAAGGGTGATGTAGAGCAGGCTTATAATGCATTCAAGATTGTGTTAGATGGCGATCGTGATAATGTTCCTGCTCTCCTTGGTCAGGTACTTTTTCATGTGCACTTTTTCTGGGAATCATGAACTATTTTTCTTTAATTGAGACCTTGTGCTTGTTACACTAATATTTATGCTCATGTGATCATCCATTTCATGTCTCACTGGGCTTGAAAGAGGAATTCTGTATTAGATTTAGAAATAAGCAGAATTACCCATTGTTTTACGTGATTGTGATGAATTTAACTTTTCTTTATTTGTACAAAAGTTCTGTGTGGAATTTTGAGACATTGTTGGTACTGTTTTCTGTGTTGCAAGCCTAGAATTGGGATTGAGCTTCACATTTTGGGCAATCATTGGATAATTGAAAATTTGTCTAAGTGACTGCGTTTTTTCACAATGCTTTTTCTTGAGCAATATGGTTCTTGAACTTCCACCAATCTGTCGCCCTTCACTTCAATAATGATTTTTTTCTCTGTATCTTTATGGCACTCCTTGTATTTGCTGTTGTGTTCTGCTCTTTACTCTATTTCTAAAAGTGCATTTCTGTGCGCACTCTTTTCTTCATGCTGTATTACTTTTTGTAACCTTCCTGTCTACTCTTGACCTAATTTCAGGCGTCGGTGCAGTTCAATCGTGGCCGGTACTCGGAGTCTCTGGAATTCTACAAGGTTCATCATTGTGAATCTTTTTTATCTAGTTTGTAGTTCTGCAAATATTTCCTTTTCCAGGTTACCAATTTTGCCTTGCTTGAGCTTTGTTAGAGAGCATTGAAGGTGTATCCTAGCTGTCCCGGAGCAGTGAGACTGGGCATTGGTCTATGTCGTTATAAGTTGGGCCAAATCGAAAAGGCCTGTCAAGCTTTTGTGCGCGTATTGCAGGTAATCAGTCTTGTGACTTGGCTATTTGTGTCTTATAATCTGGATTTTCTTTAACTTGTGTGCATGGCAATTGGTGTAGCTGTGTAGCTACATTTCATAACGGCTTAAGTTTTAAGCACAAGCCATGTGGCCCATATGACTCTGATTTTTACTTCTACTTGATATTGTACTAGCATATGTGAAGAGTACACTCAGGTTGATATCTCATCAGAGGTTGTTTGATATGCATTTGGCTTTGTTGTCTTTTGCTTTTGTAATTTTTGTGGGGACTTGGGGTACATTGATGATACGAAGGCTTTAAATTTCCTTTCCTATTTTTGGCCTTACCTGCTTCGTGTGGTAAACTTTTCTGCCTGTTTGTCCCCTTTATTCTGTTGTGGGGTACCTCCTGATTATTTATCCTGTGAGTGTCCATTGTTGGTATCTTCTCATGTGAGTATGCCCTTATGTATGTGCATTGATGATTCTTGGTTCTGCAGTTGGATCCAGAAAATGTTGAAGCTCTTGTGGCACTTGGGGTTATGGATATGCAAACCAATGATGGTTAGTGGCATGGAATTTCTGGAATCTTTCTTGTTGTTATTTGGGTGAATGGTTGAAATTATTTGTGAATGATTAGTTGCAAGCTGATGTTCCTTTCTTAATTTACATGTTACAGCTACTGGAATCAGAAGAGGAATGGAAAAAATGCAGCTTGCGTTTGAGATATATCCATACAATGCCTTATCTTTAAATTATCTGGCAAATCACTTCTTTTTCACTGGTCAACACTTTTTAGTGGAACAATTGACGGAAACTGCATTGGCTGTGACAAATCATGGGCCAACAAAAGCTCATTCTTACTACAATCTTGCTCGATCTTACCATAGCAAGGTCTTACCTTTTGCCCCAATTTTCTTTTGAATGTTCTCGTCTGAGTTCTGACCTTTGCTAGTTCCTACCACAGTGACAATGATCATCAATCAACTATCACAATGCTGCTCTTGTTGCTTTGCCAACTTTTTATTAGTATTTTTGGGAAAGAGAAAACAAAAGTTGAAATGGATCTAGAAAGAATCAATGACCAATGTCATTCTGTGCTGCTCTTTTTTTTTTTCTTTCTAAAATAAGTATATTCCGCTAGCTATTGTGAAGTCCAATACTTTTCCTGCTCAAATTTGGTTCCTTTGCCGTGAGAAAATGAACACAACGGACTTTGCTGACATGTTGTAGGCTATCGTTAAGGAATTTCTCATTTTATCAGTACTTGTTTTTGCCATGCTGGATTCATATGCAGTTGAGATTTTGATTTGCTTGCTTGTTTTGGTCTTATTCATCTGAAGTAGTTAACTGTCTTGGGTTGTTTGGATTGCATGTGCAATTATGGTTTGTTGACTGTGTCTGTTTTTTTCCCTTTCCATTTCTAAATTTTAACAATTCATTCCCTCTGTCCCGAATTAGCCTCATTTGCTTTTGCTCCAAAAATTATTGCATGTGAATTGTGTGGCTCATATTGCTTCAAAGTGAAGGAATAATATCAACTAAATAGTTGACAGTACAAAATAAACGTGGGACTTTTACTTTTGGATAGATAGAGGGGGTAATCTTTTTTTTCCTTCCTTTTTTTTATAGATAACATGGGTATCTAGGCTTTTCCTAACTAATCCCATGGCTTAACTTAAATTTTTTTCCTTCTTGATAAAAGATAGGTAATCATCTTAACTTAAATGCTAATTTGCTTGTTTTTACTTCTCTCTAGGGAGACTATGAAAAGGCTGGGCGATATTACATGGCTTCTGTCAAGGAAAGCAGCAAACCTCAGGAATTTGTCTTACCATACTATGGTATGTACCTATTCGTTTTTGCTGTTGCCAATTAACTTCTTGTTTTCAGAATCCACTGGACATGCCTATACTGTGGATAGCTTATAGAGAACCTCCCAATAGATGTTGGTCTCACAATATTTAGTTATTCTGTGTGTGAATAATGTGTTTTGATGGTTGAGCTAAGAGATTAAATAAAAATGAAAAGAAAAAATATTCCTAAAACAAAAGCATGGAATTGCGGTCCCCTTTCCATTCTCTTACTTTACTTTCTCTTTCTTGTGCAATATCCTACTTGTCATTCCCCATGTTCTTTGACGATCTGTAGATATTGAGTGGTTGTTTCTGCTAGACTCCTGCTAGGAGATGTGTGGATAGTCCTGCAGTTCCTGTATGGATGAGACTTTTATTGGATGGGTTGTGTGTTTTGACAGTGAATTCTGTGATTTGTCTTGTTGTCGTAATGGTTTGGCAGCTCTCCGGAATTATTTGCTGATTGTGAATGTTCTGGGAATGTTGTTACATGTTTCCTTGAACGTAATTATGCCGAGTATCCTCTGCAGGCTTGGGGCAAGTGCAGCTGAAGTTGGGAGACTATAGAAGTGCTCTTGCCAACTTTGAAAAGGTACTGGAGGTACACCCTGAGAACTCTGAGACGCTGAAGGTGAGTTTAAGCTGAAAAACCTTGTTACTTTTCTCTTGTACTCTTGTCTGCATTGAGTATGGTAACCTGTGAACAACCCTTTTCTACGTGTTTTACCAACAACTCTTTTTTTCCCTGGATTATTTTGTGTGCAGGCTCTTGGACATATTTACGGTATACTTCACCAATCAGACAAAGCGGTGGAGGTATTGAGGAAAGTTACTAGAATCGACCCACGTGACTCTCAGGTGACAACTTAATTTGACTTGGACTCTCTTATCTTAAAGAACAAAAAGAAGCTTAATAAGCCTCACTCTGCTTGGTTTCATTAAACTATTATGAGTGGATGATAATAGTGTGTCAAAGGATTTAGTGGTCGTATATTTCGCATTTTTGCATATCCGAAGAATGAATGAAGTGGTTTTGGTGTTAAATATATATATATGGCGAGGCGACAACTCAATAGGGACAGACCAATGATAAATCTCAAAGCATATTTTAACTATGATGCATGAATCCGAACATTAGAGAATTCGAGAGAATGCGGAAACGATAATTACAAAATCCAAGAACATGGCGACCTAGGATGAGTTTTTTTAAAAACTAAATACAATGTGATAAGTGAACCTGTATAGGATCAATTCACTTTGTAAAAATTGTAGTGAAGGAAAAAAAAAGCCTGGCTAGCGGAGGCTGGTGTGGACCGGTGGAGACTCGAGCCTAGCTGGGGGAGGCGTGCGCCGTGGAAAATGGGAACTAGCAAATAAGTGGATAAATGGAGAGAAAGAAATGAAGGTGGTGGAGGCACGGAAAAGGAGAACCGGAGAACAGCATGAGGAGTGATCTGTGCGGCTGTTGTAGTGAAGAAAGTGGGTCATTGTGCGAGAGGGAGAGAGGAGAGGTGGCTGGTAGTCGTGGACGTCTGTTGTCTGGCGGACGGCGGTTGCGGTGGTGCTAAAGCAGTGGTGAGGTATGGTGGTAGCCAACTGGCTGTGTTGAGACAGGATATTGTGTTTGATTAGGGGCTAGGGTTATATTGGGTTTTTAGTTTTAACTATAGCAGAGAAACAGTTGTGTGAGGCACGCCGCACATCCCATGCCCAAGCAAGGATTCTACGTGTCAGTGACTAGAAATCGTGTCCCTCACGGCCTCATACATGACACGTGCCTTATTCATCTCGGATGCGTTTCGTGTGCTCCGCGACACCTCTGCTACAATGTCTGTGCATCATAGTAATTTAGGTGGTGGGCATACCGTAGGGATTTAGACGTTCTAAATGGCGAACCAAGAACATTTGCATATTAAAATACAACAACAACAACAACCGAGTGTAAATCCCATTAAATGGGGGTGCTCGGGGTCAGGATGTACGCAACCATACCCCTGTTTTAGAAAACAGAGAGGTTGTTTTTGAGATTGACCAATTGTTGTATTCAAGTATTGACTTCCAACAACTTCACCAAACATAAGAAGTAATGGAAGGTTTTATTAGCCATTTTGATATTGTCCATAATCACCTAAAGATGAAAGGTGATTATGGACTATATCAAAATGGCTAATAAAACCTTCCATTACTTCTTATGTTTGAAATAGTAAATCTAAATTTGAAATACCTCGTTCCAAGATATGATGATCAAAGGAGTGGTTATGTCTAATGGAGTTGTCACTGTACCTCTATTTCTATGTCCACACAACAGTGCTCCAAAGCGCTAGCTTTCGCTCAACCCTTACTTTGTCTTATTGATCTGTGTATGAGTGATAGGGCTTGCTTGTGAAGTTTTGATTACCCTAAACGTGTGTGGGAATACTTGCCCTAGTTGTCAATCCCCTCTCTGTATATATAGACGTGTAGATAAGAGAGTAGTGGACTTGTTGGTGTTTAAGCACTACTAATCTCATCCAATTTAAGCCGCATAAACAATCAAGATTGCCTTGTATTTGATCCCGTAGGTGTATCAGATATTGGTTGGGCCAAAACGTCTTTTGGACATCCATTTGTAAGTGGTCTCTAGTACGACTTTGTTTGTATATGATAATTAGATTACTGACATGACCTTATGGGCAATAAACTAATATAGTAACATATATAATTGGTCATGGGGCATAACTTACACGTACATTCTGTTCTTATTTGCAAATGCCGAGTGGTTGGCTGGCCTTAGATGAGGGAAACAATGGAATAAGTTCTATATTTACCTAAAGAGAAAATTTTACAAAAGTACCAAACTTTGTTCCGGTTTTGTATAGAAGTGCCAAACTTCTTTTTTTTTACAAAGGTACCAAGGTAGTCACTTTTCTCTTTAAATCGGTACTTATTTTGTTTCCAGACATTTTTGGACGAAATGGCCCTCTCTTCCCTCCCTTTTTCCCCATTTCCCTCCAATTCTTTTAATTCATCTCCCTAACTTCACTTCCCTGTCACTCTCTCAGCCTCCACCCCCAATGCTCTCACTTCCACTGCTCCTCTCTCTCTTTCATTCCTTCCCACTCTCCTTACTCCATAACTCCTTTCAATGTCTTATATGTGTGAAAGTTTTATACTGAGGAAGTGGGGAGGGATGAAAGAGAGAGAGCAGCAGTGGGAAGTGAGGGCAGTGGGGGTAGAGGCTGAGAGGGTAAGAGGGAAGTGAAGTTAGGGAAATGAGGAAAGTGGAGGGGAAAAGGGAGGGATGGGAGCTAACAATGTAGACACCCTCTCACACACGTGAGGGCAATTTCGTCCAAAAATGTCTATACACCAAAAAAGTACCGATTTAAAAGAAAAGACTACTTTGGTACCTTTGTACAAAAAAAAAAGAAGTTTAGCACTTTTGTACAAAACCGGATCAAAGTTTGGTACTTTCGTATATTTTTCTCTTACCTAAATTTGTTATAAGTTAACGTTGATTATCCTAAATTTGTTAGCTTGACGTTTAGTGTCCATACTTGTATACCTGCAGCCATTTACCTGTCATTGTTCTTTCCTTCTCTTGTTTTTCTCCAGGCTTTTCTGGATCTGGGTGAATTGTTAATTTCCTCCGATATCGGTGCTGCTCTAGAAGCTTTCAAAATGGTAAGTTCTTTTGAGTGCCTTTTTTGTTTCTTTAGTGTTTTGCTCCAGTTCTCAGACTGGTTTAAGTGCTGCAACTGCGCAGGCACATAGTCTTCTAAAGAATGAGGGTGTAGATGTACCAATCGAGCTGCTCAACAACATTGGAGTTCTTCACTTTGAAAGGGTAGAATATGAGGTATGATCAATTGTGGCTATACATATTGCATTTTTTCTATTGTTCATGGCACTTGATTGCTTTTCTTGTGTGAGTCATGTAAACGTCTTTAAAAGTCTATTAGAATTCATAAGTACCGGCATTTGTCTCTAGTTGGCAGAGCAAACATTTAAGGAGGCTTTAGGTCATGGTGTATGGCATTCATTGATCTATGATGAAGAGTACACCAATGGTCTCGATGCTGTCACAGCTTTGCATCAATACAAGGACTTGCAGATGTTTCACCGTCTTGAGGAGCGTGGCATTAGTGTGGGCCTACCATGGAATAAAGTTTCAGCAGTTTTTAATCTGGCCCGGGTACTTGAGGACTCTCGCAAAGCTTTGAGTTCAATTTTGTTGTACCGCTTGATATTATTTAAGGTAAGTGGTTTGTTAGAAGCATTTGTTCTTTTTTCCCCTACTATCATATCATCATTGATATGTAGACGTGGTATAATGTCTTTCTTTTATACTTCCATTCTATAGAACTGCTTTCCCAGCTGGATTTGATTCTGTTCCTGTGAGACAAGTGTACCCCTTGGCCCTCCTTAAGTGGTCTCAGCTCAGACGAGAGTTGGTTGATAATTTGTAACGTGGTTAATTGGCTAATGACTTTTTTTTTTAATTTTGTTGCATTTTATGGATGGAGGTTGTTTATATCAGGGGGCAGTGTAATTCCTATTCTTATGTGAAGTGAATGTAGTCATCCAAAACTTTTACATGAGTTGGCTTTCGCTCGATGTCTTAGTTCTCTCGCCATAAGTGTTTTTGTCTTCTTGTGTATGAAGAATATCCCTAATGTACAGCTCTTTTTCCGTCTTGAGAAATAGTTTTCCATTTCATTCAGACCGTGTTCAAGATTAGATTTTGTTTGTTATCCAATTGGCTGATCATCATCTCTTACCTGTTCTGCACTCTGCAGTACCCAGAATATGAGGATGCTCTTCTGAGGCTTGCTGCGATAGCAAAGGCTCGAAACAATATTCAGCTAAGTATTGAATTGGTAAGTCTTTGTGATATGGCATTAGAATTCAATTAACACCATAGCCGGGATTGTACTGCTTCCAAACCCCTGCATTCCAGAATCATAGTTTTTTGTCAGTTATCTATTCCATCTTGCCATCTTTTTTGGATATAAAAATAATTTTTATTGATAAACTATGAAAAAAAAGCTTTATAGTTTAGAGAGCA
>ONZK01003208.1:44583-70264 GCA_900322385.1 Pharnaceum exiguum
CCCCCCCCCCCCCCCCCCCCCCCCTCAAGAAAAAAATAAAATAAAATAAAGAAGTCATAGCATTATGAACCATAAGAAAAGCTTTAGAGAAAAAGATGTCCACTTAGCTTGAAACATATAACAAAGCGCCAATTGCATTGGATGACTGGAAAGAGGATAATCCCTTAATGTGCCCGGACTTAGCCCATATGGAGGCCAAGAGCTCTACTCTACCCCAAGTGCAATCAATGGAATGACTAGCCCTATAAGAAGACCTAGTTACTATCCGTTTGAGGTCAGCTTGCAGCAATCAAATGGGACATGCACTCACACACACATCCTGAATTCGTTCCGCGCCAAAGATATATGACTAGGTTTTATGTGTTGGCTATCACCAACCTACCACGTAACTCTCCTCCTTTATCGGGGCTCGAGACTGGCTATGAATATTATAGGCACAAGTTTTGGAAAAGGAGGAAGCATGAAATGAAACATAGAAGATCACAGACATGAAAGATAATTAGCCTCTTGACAGTTTTGTGGCAAGAAAAAAAAAGATTTCAGCCAGATTGCACACCTGGTTCTTGCTAACATCCACCACTATGGCACTTGTCAACTTTGATTGCACTTCAGGTGTTCTGCTCTGTACGCCCACCTACAAGGGGTAGTTTTTAATCAATTAAAGACCATACTAATACAAGCAGATTCTGAATTTCTGATCATGTTTGCTTTGTGGAGGAAACCTAGTCCCCAAGGATTGTCATTTCTTTTTCAAATATAATACAAGCTTCTGTGAGATGAAATAACGAAGGACAAACATAAGCAAATACATTATGAAACGTCAAGTATGATTGAAATTTGAGATACAACTAAAAAAACGTCAAAACAGCCTTGTTTAAAAGTCATCATGCAAGAGCTTACAAACACAAACAGGTCACACGCATAATACCAAGAGAGTTCACAATATCTTTGGGCATGTGTATCCACTTTGGCCCCCACACAGGGATAGCAAATACCTTGCAGACAAACTGGCATAAACATGTTGTGTAACCATTAGGAATCTCCAATTTCATGACAGACCAACTTCACAAAAAGCAGTAATACACGTTGCAGCAACACACAGAAGCACAATGAGCACCAGTATGCTTTCTTTGGATTAAGGAACAGGTAATGCATATCATGAATCTAAGCCAAGGCCTGGCGATCCACCTTATGAAATGGGGAAATTAGACGAAATAGAGATTTCAGGAACAAACTGTTGCCACCTAGAACAACCAAACATTGTTCACATATCACAGAACACATCGAGAAAACATTTCTCTAATCATAAAGGGATTCAAATATCACTTCCAAAATTAAAGAGGTAAAAATAATGTCAAGGATTTTAGATTAGCATCTTCAACAATCTAACAACGAGGGTAGACATCTTATACTCACTATGTATGGAACTGGTGCATCAAGAAAGTCCACCATATCATTTGGTAAAACCTGGTTTACAAGCGATATATCAGTCAAAGATGACATTTGGTAGCTAATGCTGATGAAAACGGATAACAGAGGAACATGACATACTGGCATTAACAGGCTCTGCCACTGGTAGGGCCGAATTAGAGGAATAAGTGATAAAACTGAGGCAGAGAGTAATCCCTGAACACAACAACAACAAGACACAATGCAAAATGTTAGTGGAGGAAAATGTAGAAATGGCCACCAACAACTGATAATCATCACCAGATTAAGATCACAAAAATACAAATGTTAGCTCTAGCAAATTTACTTGCTCAATAAAAAATCACAAGATCACTAACTATAATCCAAAGACATGTTATTCAATCTGCAGCTGCAATCTTTCAAACTTTGTATGGACTAGTTCAAATCAACCTCAGAAAACCAAAACCTAGACGCAGTCCTGGTGGACCTCTCCTAAATGCTTGGGTCTAAAAATGAGGCAAGTGTAAGTCTGCTAGGATATTGGATTATGCAAACTTATGCATTTCTTTGACTCATAGTATGTAAATCAATTTCTCGGAAATTAGTCCATTCACTTTCAGTTTTTGAGGTTGCTGTATTAGCATTGACCTTAAGTTGATCTGGCAAAGCAGAAACAACAATTCTGACTCGATAAGAAGCTTTATCAAACATAAGAATAGTGTAGGCCTAGCAAATGCAAGTATTATACATCTACACTTTAATAAGTGATACACCAAAGAGGGAGAAAGTTTGCTTTCGGATTTTGAGACTGATAAATTGCTATGCATCATTTAAGCTATACACAAACCATGAAGAACACATACCAAATTAGAGCAAACAAAGACAATTTGTTTTTCCAGCAGAGCTCCTGCAAACAACGTCAAGACCTGTAAAATTAAAGATTCAGTCTATCAGCATGTGGCCGTGCATTGTTAAAGCAGGAATTGTTAACACCGAGAAAGCAGGGAACATAGAAGTCTTTCAAATTCTACCCTACTGAAGTCAGAATTATGCCGTCAAGTAAAAGCTCAAGTAACAATTAATTGCAGTCATTATTGCATCAGCATCCATCATCAGCACTAAATGACAACTTCCAAGCCTTGTACACATCGGAGGGGTAAAACTAGAACTTTACATGCTGAAAATAAGGACGATTCAATTCTGATGATCTGTGATACCAAGAAGTAAAATATGAAAATGAATCAAGCTATTTATCCTCATATTTGGTCTCCCTACAGATGTTTCGCAAGAGATAAGGTAAGTGCCCATTGCCTGAGACGAAAGACATGTATAAGGGAGCAAAAGCATGCACTAAGACATTAGCCAGGGACCACAGTCATCAGTGCAATAGGGAAGGTGGCAAAGAGAATAGTTACAAATTAGACCAATTCCTTTGAATTATAACATGAAAACTTTATCAGAAGATTTGTTTTAAAATGCGGTTTTACAAAAGCACACATTTAACATTGATTTCAGCACAAACTTTAATGGTTTAACTATCACTTTGAAAACCACTAAAAGTAAATGCACCATTCGAAAAACCCGGATAGAGGGGAGAATGATGTTTTGCCCACATAAAGAATCACAAAGACCTATAATTTAACATGCCAAAGTGCCAATCCAATCCATTAATTATTCTAATAATGGCAGTAGTAGTCTAAGGAAGGGTCTTCTAAAATAGAAGATAGCTCTTTTAGATTTCTTTAAATTCTTCTCAAGGACTTCTTATCCTCCTTGTATTCGTTGAATCTTTATTAATAGAAGTTTTTTCTTCTCTTAAAGAAACAAGCCAAACTAATCCGAGCGGAAACGCCAAAAAATGTCAATCTAACACAAACTTACATGCTCAAGCCTCATAGAGCCGCATATGCAAGAGAGGGTCCATGTTGATAGAGCATCAGCTTCCTCTTCAGCTATTAACACATTTAGTACCTAAAGAAAGACAGAGGGAAAGAGAGAAATGGGTTCAAATTATAAAGTTCCCACAAATTGTTATTTGATTAGGAGAATCATATACCTCGGCTCTCTCCAGGCTAGTCTTGCACAATCTTAGATCTAGTAATGAACCAGAAATATGCACAACTCTTTCAGCTGGCCTGTGGTATTCCAAATGCTGCAAATGTTCCAGTGGTTGAAAAGTGATGGTGGAATTCCTAGGAGGACAATCTAACATGTGATATTCACATATAATTTGCAAGGATCCATGGTTATTTGCCTGCAAGACTTTGGGCAATAGTTACAAGGGCGGCAATAAACAATGAACATGTGAACTATGGAAAGGGTACACAAATAAATGTAACTTCAAACAGGTGTATACAGACCTTAGCCCACTCAAGTATCTCATTTCTGATTCTGAAGCCTTCCTGTCCAGAGGTAGATGCTTCCCCTGTATCTGCGTCATCATTGTCACTCCTAATGTGTCTATCTTCACATGAAAAATCCTGAAAACTACGCCAGACAAAAGATTATTATGCACACAAATCACAGAATTGTGCAACAGTAACTAATTTTTAGTGCCCTTTCGTGCTATCAAATTATCAAGGATGATCACCAAAGGAATAGAATCGGGTAATAAAATACCAGAGCCACAACAGATGATAAAGTGAGGATGAAATTTGTAAATAGCAATAAACAAATTTAACTTTTTATGCACTCTTCAGCTTTTCTTTTAGCCAACCCCAATGAGTTTTGGGGTTAAGAGGTTGTTGTAGTTGTTGTTATTGACTCATCATATGTCCTTTTAGCACGTTTGTACCACTCCCCATAACAGAAGGAAGGGACGATGTTTCGCAATTAAGATTGCGGCATAATTCACAAAGTGGTCTGACAGATTTGAACTGTAGGGTAAAACAATATAGCATGGGGTAGTGAAGATAGTCAGATAATAGTAATAATACTCGGAACATCTTGAAAATTCTGCAGTCGAACTAACAGAATGATGATCACTCAACTAAAAGTCAATTATTGGAAAGACATGACATGTGATAGGCCGTATGCTAATTTGAAAACCATGACGCTATGTCGCTATACACCCATTAACAACAATGTTCAGATCAAACTACACCACACACACAAGTGTAATCTAGTTAGAAGAAAGATTCAGATCTCTTTGAGTTAAATATTGGTTCAACTGAGTAGTCACCAAGTCATGGTCATACGCAGTGTTTTGAAAACTGGAGCGGACCACCCGGTTTGACTGGTAACCGGTGGCCAGGACGGTTTTCAAAGCACTAAAACTGGGTGGGCAAGAACCAGTCAAACCGGTCAGGCCATTTCTTGACCAATTTTATATTTTTCTCATATTTTAATAATTTCAACATTTCTAATATTTTTTTTTCAATTTTTTTTTTAGTAGTGGTTGAACAATTTAAACCATTGAGCCAGTGAGGAGGCCGGTTTGATTTCCGGTCCGGATTTAAAAACATTATTGATAAGTGAGCTAATCGCTCTATTGAATGGAAGAATATTGCTTAAACCTCCTGGAGTATAAGTTGACACACAGCATTGCCGGTACAAAAATAAAAATCCAATTGCATACCTGGCGGAATCAAAACCTTCAAGTTGTTGGTAATAAAGCAGTGATCGAACAGCACCAGGAATAAACTTTTCCATGTTTGGTTGGCTTACAATGGTACTGTCCTTGTCTAAGCCATTCATTTTAGAGTTATGACTGCTGCTTCCAGTAGGTTCTTCCTCAATAAGGAGTGCCTTTCTGTCATCATTTGCATTCACACAAGAATCACTGAGACCATCCCCTATTCTTTCGAGTAATGAGTTGTTTGAGTGACTTCCAGTATCAGAGACTTTTGGACTTTCACCATCAGTCACCAGATTAACAGTTGTAGTTTCACCAGAACTTGACAGAGGAGTTTCAATGGCTTTAGTTATCTCATCCTTGGAATCATGTTTCTGTGATGTACCACTAGCATTTTCTTCAAAGTCCTCTAGCTTCTCAACCATGTCTGGGAGTTCCATATCTAGAACAGCTATACTTTTTGTCAAGTGTTCCAACCTTTCTTCCATAAATATCCTGCAGAGTAAACTGACTCAAAATTCCATTCTACAAAAAGTCCACCATAATATCTTAATATTGGTAATCGCAAACACAATTTAGGGGCTGTTAATTGAGGTCTAGAAAACACTAATAAAAAAGACATAATTTAAAACCATTAATATTGTTGGTAAATAAACAATTTAAAAACCATTACTATGCCACAATACAGGAAAGATAGGACTGCAAATGAACTCGTATATACAATTTAGTGCAACTTTAAAAAAACAGAGGTAAGTAAGAGGATCCAACTAAGCTCATATCACTTTGAGATTTGAAAATTCCTATTCAAAAGAAATACGGAGAATTCTCCTTGATAATACCTTGTCTCTTCAACAGGCAATATCCGTTCATAAATGTGGTTACAAAGTTCTTTGAAAAATACACATATGCTTAGTTGTGCACTGGCACCACAAGCCATAATGCAACCTTTTTAAACATCATGCTCCCTTCCCCCAACTCTAATATGATAGTGCTACACTGAAAATCCAACGAGGCAAAGACGCAAGAAAAAATACTCAAATCCAAGTACAAATGCGACGAGAGAAATGAGCACTGTTGCCACTCTGCTAGACATAAATTCGCCGAACTAGTTGGTTGAATTTACTTATACATACTGTTCTAGTGTTTACTTTATCAAAAATGCTAGAAGTAACCATCGAAAACACCAAAGGTAAACAAGGTTTTTGAAAGAAAAAAACCAACCTGTTCAGTACGCCAAAATGCAACTCAAAACAAGGTACTCGCGAAATTATGCAATAGCAGCGCCGCGTGGTGAATATATAACGTCCCAAACACGAGTTCACAGATTGGCTATCAGAAATCATAGAAATCAACCGGGAAGGTTTGTCAACTAGCTCATCCACCAAAACACAGCATCCATATAAAGTTGAATTATCAGGAACCTGCAAAGCAAAAACCCCATGTGAGACTTTGCAGGTACACCAAGACATCAAACAACTGAATATCAAAACGCTTCTTTTTCCACAGATGGACAAAAGGTTATGTCGCACCATTAACAAAGGGACTTCTGTTTTCACGATATATTATGTTCGATTGGCTTATTGTAAAGACAATTGCAATAGCACATTACACATATAACCCAGTACTGATACCAAAAAAAATGCTCCACAGTTCACCAATTGCAGTAGCAGCCCAAAAACACCTTTAACAGATTGATGAGACACATATTTCCTCACCCTATTCTTATCATGTCAATAAAAATGCTAGTAACTAAAATAGATGTTGAATTTCGAACAGCATAGCACAATCATTTAGACTTCCAACGAACAAACTCTTCGTTAAAGATGAATCTGGAGAAGAAATACAAAGTAAGAAATCACATCCATTGTTACCGTTTCTCAACTAACCTTTCTCTATTTATGCATATACAAAACCTCTAGTTCTAAATTGAGCAATTGATATCCTAAATTAACCAATCAAATGGACCCTGACATCATACTTAACAGAACATGAAATACAAAAGCTAAAACAATAAGTAATTTCAGAAAAGTACCTGCAATCTGAACACAAAAGATAGTTTACTCTGTTTAAGATGTGCCTGCAAAACGTAACAGTATTTCAACAATAGCTTTGGCAATAAAAAGCAAAGACAAAAAACAGAAGATAAAATGGAACATGAAAGGCTATAGCTGTTTTATGAGTAACTAAGGGAGTAATAAAATAGGACGGAGATAATGATTGAGGCATGGTGGTAAATAGACAAAAGTGAAGACAATGGGTAATTATTCGTCCCAAATTGGGGGTAATATATACCCCTCCACGGAAGTAGGAGAAACCTATTACACTCATTTGGTGGGAGCAATCACTGTCCTCTGCAATTGCTCTTCCCACAAACATGCCTCAACTTTATCCTTCACTTTTCTCAAGTGGTTAACCCTTTTATTATCTCCCATCCAAGCAAAGAGTACATATATATATATACCAACCTTGCAAAAAGTATATCAAATGCATAAATGTATATGGACTACACGAAGGTAATCTTTAATGGGTAAGAGAAATTACAGATCGTTTACCAAACACCTTTACTAAAGTCATTTACCAAAGAAGATATATTCTAATAAGTTAAGGCCCTCAATTCACTAAATAAGGTTAGATCTTCATCAAACTTTCTTGAGAGCAACGAATGTGTGCAAAAAGCAAAAAGGGGGAACGCTAGATCACAAACAATTCACTCAGCAAAGCAGACGCGTTCCAGCAATGATAATGCAGTATCAGGAAGTAGTGCGATGACGGACTAAGCACTGGTGCCCAGATAGTGTGTTAGAGCTCCATGAGTATTCGTTACAAACAGGATTGAGTGGCTTCAGATTCATGTGATAGATGTCTGACACTAACATAGATGATAACTACTGACACTAACATGTCTGAACAAAGGAAGCAAATGAAACAAACCTGTCCCAGAAGTATCTCATTCAGCTCACTCATGGAAGAACTTTTCTCAATTGCCTGTACCTGCAAACACATTTGTAAATCAAAACTTCAACAGCTACAATCATGTCTAGCAACATAAGAGATGAGAAGAACTACATGAATGAAAATCCAGATACTAAGTACACTATAGAAACACTAGGCTTCACTCACTTTCATGAATACATCTACCTTGTGAATGAACGCAACCAACGTTTTAATGGGGGAAAAGGCAGACAAACATGCACACATGAGAGTACACCCTAACATCACAGACACGCCTATGCACACATCCTCAATGTAAGTTCTCTGAATGGATTCTCTCAAAGTCTCACACCAATACTATTGTTTGATAGAAGTAGACCTATGTCCGCCTTGAACACTCTAGTCTATATCCATTCTGTTAAACATCGGTCACACAGCCTCCTTCGCCTACGGGTAAACCAACCTAAACTATACTTGATCGCTTGATCATTTCGTCTGATTCAACAGGTGTCACCCCACCTCATATATATCTTCATTAGGTGTCAATCCCACCTTTTCTCAAGTTCTGGCTACTTATTCTCCTAGTAGGCACGCATATCAATCTATGCATGCAAATCTAGGCAACAATCATTTCCGAAAATGACTCTTACTCACAACCCAACAATCTGTTCCATAAAACAGTTAGAACTTTCTTTCAGCTAAGGGGCATATTTTCTCACTTCTCCATCTCAACCACTCTGCTTGCGCTACATATCCCCATCAAGCTCCCCATCTTTCCCCAACTGTTTTACAGTCACTACTCAAACTACCTAGCCAACCTTGGCCACCAGACCTTTACCAGTATTTATAACGGTGCTTAGTGCAGATACTTGGTTTACTTTTACCATGTCGAAAACCTATATAGTATACACTCCAGAGTAAATTGCAATGATTCTGGAGCAGCGCGCTTAAAATCTAGATCAGCACGCACTCACGCACACACAACAACACACAGAAAACTTGCATGTTTGTAACATAAAAAACAAAAAACAGAACTGAAACCAACCTCAACACCACCAGGGAAGCAAAAGGATAAAAGATCCTTGTATTTGAGTGGTAATTCCTTCTTTGAAGGGTAGGCAAATAAAACCTGGAGAAAAAAGGCTTAGTCAAAGAAAGTAATACTCAAACACATTGAGAGTTAAACTGCATGTCTTTTATGCACCTGCGGCTCAAAATCCGGCTCAACACGAGAAGACTTTTGTCCACTTAAAGCAAATCGAGATTTTCCCGAAACTTCAGACTTTCTTGCAATCAAACGTTTTCTTAGAGTATGAACATCAAAACCAGGATGAAGCCCAACAACTACCATGCTCTCAAAGAGTTTTGATGGCTCTTTGAAAGAACGGTGATCCTGCACATAGGGTGATAAAAACAAAATAGACAAATAAGGATCTCTAGATGTAACCTATAAGTCAGTATCCAAAATTGACTCAGATGCATCTTAAAATTATCAAAC
Source organism: Pharnaceum exiguum (assembly GCA_900322385.1). NCBI lineage: Eukaryota > Viridiplantae > Streptophyta > Magnoliopsida > Caryophyllales > Molluginaceae > Pharnaceum > Pharnaceum exiguum. The sequence continues at coordinate 53,997 of ONZK01003208.1, forward strand.
AAAATCAGTGCAGAATATAACAAGTAGTTGCAATGTAAAGATGCCATCAGTATAAACAACAGCAACGATTAGCATACAAAATCCAGAAGAAAAGATACACTACATATAAGTGTACATAAATATACATGCTTGCACTGATGCAAATATACCTATATGTGCACACGTGTTAACAAGAAAAAAGGAAACAAATAAAAAGTGGACTGGAAGGCATTTGCAAAAGAATACACCCTATGAGTGAGGAGTAAAGAGAACTCATTTACAGAGAGATCACAATACCAGAGTCTGCAACTGAAAGCTCGCCCATTGACGTTTCTGCTTAGTTAGAACTTCGGGATTGTAACTAAGGCTTGTTCTATCAGCAGTTTGTGACAGGCCTTTCAGTACTCTCGACATCTTGTTCTGTATCCTCTTTAAGGGAGAATTACAGGCATCATCATCCGAGGAGAACACAACAGATGGCCGAGAGCCTGGTGGTGAACTAATAGCATTGGCGGCTGCTGTCATCGCCCTTGTAGAAAGTGACCTCAGTCGTTGGCCGCCAAAAGGCTCTTCAGTGAATTCATCATCTGAAAGAGAATTTACAAAAAAATGAAAAATGAAGTTCCACTCCAATAAGCAAGGCAATAGTTGAGAAAATCAAAGCATTGATAGACACCGTGCAAATTACAATACATTCTGCAACACTAACCAAATTTGAAGGAATTTACCTTAACAAACCAAATCGAAAACAAAAAAACAGAGCTCAAGAGCAGTACAAGAGTCCTACAAAAGGGAGCGGGGCAAACAAAAGTAGCATGCTTGCACATTTTGTGACCAGTCACATATCAGTTTCGCTTAGTCAAAACTCATTACTTTAACAAAAAAAAAAAACTTAATATATCACAATGTAAGCCCATTTTTCAAATATGATATAACAACAACAGCAACAACAATCCGAAGTCAGCTACACCAAATAGAATCCACCCAACACAAGCCCAACTCTGTTCCATGCCAAAGAAACAAACAATCACAATGTAATGTTTCGTCTTTGGATGTCACTTGCCAACTACACAACTGGAACTCACCTACCTTCCCGCACTTGTTATTTATTAATGAAGTTGCGGAAAGTCAATATTTCTATGTAGCAATGCATTTAGGGTCAGTCTCGGAAACAACCTCCCTTCCCTTCCTTTTACAAAAGGTTCACATTTCTACTTGTTCGAGGCGAAAATAAAATAATTCATAATATAAAAAAAAAATGGTACAACAAAAATAAATCACATAATAATAATAATCGCATAAAGCTTCTAATTGTAGCTACACCAAGTCTCAGCTAAAAATAATAATTTATTAAATATATAGGTAAATGATCAAATGACAAAAAGAAAGAAAAAAAAAACAAGGTGCACCCACAAAAGCAGCTCACAAATAACATAATAATATGAATATCATGTCATGCAAAAATAAAACAAATGAAAATGAAAAGAAAGATGATCGTAAATGAAATGAAATGAAATGACAGGAAATTAAAAAAGAAAAGAAAGAAAATAAAGGAGCTGACCATCTGAAGACGACCGAGGAGTATCTCCCTCGTCGGGATTGGAAAGGCCCATTACCGGAAAGTAAATCATCATTCCTTTCGAATTAAATTAATTTAACTTAATTTAATGAAAAAAAATCAAAGTTTATTCATTTGTATTTGTGTTTATTATTATTATTACATGATTAATTGATTAATTTAATGAATAATGGTTTGTTTGTTTGATTGATTGATGAATATAATTAAAGGGTTTTAGTTTTTTTGATTGGTGTTAGAGGAGAGAAAAAAAGAAAGAACAGAGAGAGGAGGAGGAGGAAGGGAGAAAAATGGGGAAATGGAAAAATGAAATAAGACCCTCCCTTTGTTTGAGTTGTATTTGTGTCATTGTGTATTTGTGTGCGCCAAAATTCAATGCCATTGGTATCGACGGACTACTTTATTATTTTTCTTCTTTTTTGGTGCAACTGCAAGTTTGCAAGTGCCAAACAATTTGCAATATGGATATAATAAAAGTCAACTCATGCTTTTGACTTCCATTTTTACTACTTTATTTAGGGCAAGTTTATCCCTATAAGGCTACAACTTTTGTGAGTTGCAAGGGAATTGCAACTTAAAGTGTAGGGATAATCTTGATAAACTTTTGCAAAGTTGCAAGATGAGGTATTCATATGAATATCTCTCTTTACAACTCTTACATTTAATGTCTATATGTTTTATCATTGGTTCCATTATAAAAATTTTGTATCCCCAAATGTTATACTCATCCAAACTTAAAAACAAATAAATTGGTTGGAAAGTTGTAACAAAGTTATAGGGATAAAATGGAAGAGGAAATTGAGTTGCAAGTGAGGTATAAGATGATGTGGCATGTATAGGAATATGTGAATAACTTCAAAGAGTTGTAGGGATAAACTTACCCTTATGCCTCAATTTCTATCTCCTAGTCTAGCATACACCAGGTGTATGCATACACCTGGTAGGTGGCACTTCCTAATAAAAAGAAAAAAAATGAAAAAAAAATATGGCTAAAAGTCAGATAGTGCGTCGGAGACATTAGTCATATAAAAGATTTCACTAGTCATATTCCTACTAATCATTAGTCATATAAAAATACCCACTAGTCATTAGTCACATAGAAATAACCATTAGTTATCAATGTTAATTTTTTAATTAAAACAATGACGTGGCACCCGGTGTACCCGGTACACCGGGTGCACAGAAGACTTGCTGAATTTCTATAGGTAGACAATAGGTAGTTGATGGTTAAATCTAAAAAAACACTCGTTTGAGAATTTTATTTCAAGTAAAATTTAACCATTAAATAGTAAAATAATTATTTAAATAGTATATAATATGTTTAATAAATGTTTACCCAAGTCAACTACTAAAAATAAATGATCAAAGTCGACCTTAATTATATTTTGATGAAAGAAGTATTGTTTATGACTTAAGAGGATGTTGACTTTTAATAATTTTTATGGTTGAAGTATTAAAGTAGAAATTATTCAAAATTATATTTAAAATTGGTATTATTGATCATGGATAATTGACCAAAGTATTGATCATTTTAAACAAATTTGCCTATTTCTTTCGTTTCTCTCTTATTTTTTTAATCATGTTACTTTATTTTTTAGAAATGATAAAGGTTTATTTTTTCTTTTTATCCATGACATAATGCATACTCATGCAAGTCGGCCTCCAAGTGTTATACACTAATGTTTATAATATTCATTATCTGTCACAAATACGGATAAAGGAGGAGAGTTGCGTGGTAGGCCAGTGACAGCTAACGCGTCAAACCAAGTCACATCTCCTTAGAATGGAGTAGATTAGCATGTGCATGTGTGTGTGGCCGTGGGGGTGTGGATCTCATTTGATCCTTACTAGCCGGCCCAAGTAAATTTGAGATTAAAGTTATAGAGAAAATGTAGAAAAATCGCACGAGTCGACCTACTAAAAGATAAAATACTCCAAACAAATAACTATATATTGTGAAGGCTTATCTTTGGGGGCATAGTGTGAGGCCTTGTTGATAAAATAAGAAGACTCACATTAACCACTTTTCTTGATAAACAAATTAAAAATGATGAAAACTGTGTATGTAAGGTTTATTAGGTTTTCTTTTTTCTTTTTTAGTTTAGCAGTGTGGTTAGGGGTTTATGAGAGTGTGGAAGTTAGTTTCTTATTGCCTCTTACCCTTTTTAGCCGGGTTGTTCTAACTTCTTTCTTTCTCATCACTTCTTTACAATTTACCGCCCAATGTTCTTAGCACTAGCTTATGTTACTTTCCGAGGCGGGATCCTTAAAGCATCATCAACCGTGAGAATGAGAAGCTCACTCACAGGGCCGTACCGACGATAAGGAGGCCCTGTGCAGGAAGACGATAAGGAGGCCCCATACGTATTTTTTTTGTTATTTAAAGGAAAAAAACAAGAAATTTTATCAATGAAAATTTCATTCCAAGAAGAGGCCCATATGTAAAAATAACCAAAAGGCCTATAAATCAATGAAGTAACCGCTAAAAGCAAAAAGTAGCATCCAGGAATCGAACGCGGGCGACATCACGATTCCTACACTCCTGTTTTGCTCGCTGACCACTCGAGTTACAGATCTCGGCTGTTACAAAACCGATGATTTTTGCTAATATCCATGAAATGTAAATTGGGGCCCTAAAAAATGCGAGGCCCAGTGCGGTAGCCGGTAGCCCATGCTGCACTGGTTAAGATACGGCCGTGCTTACTCAGTCACTTTATGGAGGCTCAATACCCTTAACCATGAGAATTTGATCCTCGCTCAGACACTGTATACTGAGAGGCTCGTGCCCGCGGGGCTTCCTCACTCAGACAATATGCAAGTTTAATTATTTTTTTCCATGAAAAGCGAAGAGAGAAGACGTCTTTCAGCCAAAACGACTTCTCCGCATGCTGCTCTGACCATTTAGAGCAGCGAATGGGGGGACGACACATGTCCCCCATGTTATCTTTTGTATTGTAATTGTAAATTAATTTTTTTACACACAAAAAAAAAATCTAAAAAAATATTAAAAATGACCAAAAATTATATTTCTTTATACTCTACAAATTGAGGTCCATTTTTATATACTTTTTTTTAAAAAATAAAGGAATAATAAGTGTTTTTTGTTAGAAGTTACAAAATAGTAAGTGAGCCATTCATGTCTCATGGTTGAGAACAAAGTTGGGTGAATAATATATTGAAGGAAAGGAGGAGAGATTACCCATGCTATTAATGCTATCATCATTTCTTACCTTTTTTTATAAAAAAAAAAATACACGATTACACCCTACTTCCCTAGCCTTAGAAAAAGGACCATCAGTTAATCAACAAATATTTTGACCAGATCAATGTCTTGCTACATCACATGGGTGAAGAATTTTCAATTTGTTAATTTCCTCAGCTTTTACATTTGGCTATTCCCATTACCTAATTCCCCATTACATAAGATCAGACTTTGGACAGGACCACATAGAATTTTCTAATCTGAGACTGAGAGGCAGCAGACCAAAATATTCCCACAGTGTCTCACTGTGGAATTATAATGTCACTCAAACTAAAAGAACTGTTAACTTTTGCCAAATTGCCTAGTATCCTATACTGTATACAAATATCTCTTCATCACTCTCTTCGATCACAACTCAGTCAGAGCTGAAAGAAAATGTCAACTAACAACACCCATGAAGGTCAAAGTCAAAGTCCAACTCTTTTCTCCCCTTACAAACTTGGCAAGTTGCAGCTTTCCCACAGGTTCACTTTCAGCTTATGTCATATTATCTGACTTTTTCTCATCTGGGTTTTTCTCATTTTCTATAGTTAACTAACTAAAGATCATATATTAAATAATAATACAATGATGCTGATGATGTAATGATGATGTGCAGGGTGGTGTTGGCGCCAATGACAAGATGCAGGGCAATAAATGAGATGCCAAATGATGCATTGGTAGAGTATTATACTCAGAGATCAACCCCTGGTGGCTTGCTCATTACTGAAGGCACACTCATTTCACCTACTGCTCCTGGGTATATATTGAATATTGTCTTAAAGATTTCATCTTTTTATTGAATTGAAATGGATCATCAGTTATTTTGATCTTATTTGTATGACTGTTCAATTTAAGATTATGATGTGTTGAGAGGAAACTATGAAACAGTGTGTGTTTTCTAATAGTGCTGCTTCTTTTCTTGTTTGGGGTGCCTTAGTTTTGTGTTTCTAGCTAATGTTTAAATACATAAAGTTCAAGTGAATCATGTGTATTTATATATGCGGTTAATGATTGAAGAAGTTGGCGCTTATTGAGTTGAATATATTGGGGATGTGTCTAATTCTTCAGAGTTCCGTGAGTTGAAATGTTCGAGCCTTCGAGGTTGGGTCAATTTTGCTTCTTTCTATATGCAAACTGTGTTAAAGGTGGTAGTTTGCAATCTGAATATAGAACACAGGTTTTAGCTCCCAACTGTGATCTGCAGCTTTGTCTTGCCTTGTTAGTTGATTCATGTTTTCTTCATGAAAGATTATGAACTTATCGAATGAAAGCATTACTCTTATTGCAGTAGCTCAATTTGTTGTTTAATAAGTTGTGTCGAATAGACTTGAATTAATTGACGGCGCAAAAGCTGGATAATCTGTTATGGATGTAATCATTGGACTAACCAATGTTGGTATAGGTTTCCACATTGTCCTGGCATTTACTTAGAGGAGCAAGTTGAAGCGTGGAAGAAGGTGGTCAATGCTGTTCATGCGAAAGGTGCAGTCATTTTCTGTCAACTGTGGCATGTCGGACGAGCTTCTCATCCAGGTTGACTTCTCTGGGATATACTGTAGTAATTTAATTGTTAATCCATGAGTATATCTAGGACTTTATCCCTTCATTCCAAAGTTGTTTGTGTAGGATTTTCTTGTATGAGTATTGACTTGATCTTTGGACATTCAAACATTTTCTCATATCTAGTGTACCAACCTGGTGGCAAAGCACCAATCTCATCAACAAACAAGGCTATCTCAAACAGATGGAGAATACTACTGCCAGGTGGTTCAAACGGGACATACCCCTCGCCCCGAGCTTTAGCTAAGCATGAAATTCTTGAGGTTGTTGAGCATTATAGAAATGCTGCCTTGAATGCCATTCGAGCAGGTCTGCCTTTTTATTTGCACAATTTTTTTGCACTCTTCCCTTCCATTCCACTTGTTGAAATATTTACAATATTGATTATTAGCTTAAGGCAATTTGGGCATTGGCTATAGTTTTGAAATCCATGTGTAAGTAAATACCTATTTGAGACAGGCACCCTAGTCCCTAGTAACCTGAAACATCAGCTTTGTAGCCTAGGCAATTCTGAATCTTTAAGAATAGTCTCATAGGCTGTCACTGTAGTTGCTGGATGGGATATATACAGTGAATTTTATGGACTTGAATTTGAGAACAAACATCATATGTAGTGCTGACAAAAACTGCAATGCTTGCTGATTGGATTATATATTAACACTCTGCTCAAGCAGATAGTCTTGCAGAGGCAACTCTTTAACATAGTTATATTACATGCTCACAGAAGCTAAAGGCAGCATCATAGTTGCAAAATTGCGCTAAACGGTTTGGCCAAGATTAATGGCAGAAAACTATTTTGACCTGTGAAACCTTCTAATTTAAGGAACTTGTCAAAATTTGACCAGGAATCTAAATCCTGAAGGTGTGGAGAAATGGGTATTGGTGGCTTTACAAATAATCGACGTATCTCAATGTCATTAAGTATGGATCTACCAGGATATATTCAGGAATTTGACGGGAGGGGGAAAGGGGGAGGGGATCATCTGGTCAATACAAAGTTACTATCTACATTCTTAGGTCTTGTTCTGGTGCTTCAATTTCTTCAAATATCTATACTATCCTTTGTTTTTTGGTCGGAAAATATTGATACAGATAAGCAGTGCAGCATTTAACCCCTTCGGGAGACTTCCCATAAAAATAAAAAAAGCAGTGCAGCAGTTGCTAACTACTATTTTGCTGATACTGACAGGAATTAAGTTGATCAACCTGCTTGTATCCATTCACAGTTTCACTTAGATATACTATGTCTAGTATTGCTGGTTTCGAGTCTATTGACTCTGCAATAAGCCAATAAGTAAGCTATTGTAAAACTTAAGATTTCCAGAGAAGAACCTCATCAGACTCGACCATATTGATCTGAAGATGATTGAAAGTATGCTCTCACCCTTGCTCACTCAAACTTTCTGTATTGTGCAGGTTTTGATGGTGTGGAGATTCATGGGGCCCATGGCTATCTCATTGACCAATTCCTAAAGGACGGGATCAATGACCGAACAGATGAGTATGGAGGGTCACTTGATAACCGTTGCAGATTCCTGGTTCAGGTGTTACGTTCAGTAGCCACAGCGGTCGGTGCTGAAAGAGTAGCTGTAAGAATCTCTCCCGCTATTGACCACCTGGATGCCTCAGATTCCAACCCACTTGCTCTTGGCCTGGCCGTGGTGAAAAATATCAACAAAATTCAGCTGGATTTACAAAGTAAGTTCACGTATCTACATGTCACTCAACCCAGATACGTTGCGTATGGTCAAACTGAGTCAGCTAGACATGGAAGTGAAGAAGAGGAGGCTCAGCTGGTGAGGACACTGCGGAAAGCTTATAATGGGTCTTTTATGAGCAGCGGCGGCTACACTCGGGAACTCGGAATGGAGGCTGTGGCTGAAGGGGATGCTGATTTGGTTTCTTACGGACGGGTTTTTATTTCCAATCCTGATTTGGTCCACAGATTTAAGGTTAATGCTCCATTGAATAGGTACAATAGGAAGACATTTTATACCCAGGATCCTGTTGTGGGATACACTGATTACCCCGTTCTTAGCAATGGAAGTGGGAGCACCAAAGCTTTAGCTCGGCTTTAAGTGTCTCTTACTGCTGTGAAGTGTGAACTATCAATAATCCAACAATGGCTGAGATGACTAACAGTGATTTAGAGTACCAATAAAGTAGTATTATTTGCAGCCTCTGAGCCTGTCACTGCAAACACACATTCATAACTCCACATCCATAACTGCAGTTCAGTACCATTTTGTCAATGAACTGCTCTTCATCTCTCTCAACAGCATAAGTTGTTCAATTAATACTGGAAATGGTGAAAATGTATAAATTTTCTGAACTTTGACTGCTGAACAGAAAAAGGACGTAGTTCATACCGCCATCTTCACATCAGTTCAAGTCAAGTGATCAATGGTCACATTTTTTACTCCGGTGTAAAAATAAGAAAAAGGTTCATCACCATACTTGCAATTATGTTCTACTGAAATTCCCAGGTCCCCCTTTCGAATCCCACCGGCCACAAATAAGTGGATTTCTTACCAATTAAAAATAAAATTACACATGTGTAAACTTACACTAGCTGAAATTGTAACTCATAAAAAGTACTTATTAATGATATTTATAAGATGACTTATATTGTGTATTGTAATGCTTATAAAAACGCCTACTATAACCTTACACCGGACATATCTAAGAATTGATGACTATACAAGTTCCCTTAATAAAAAAAAGCTAGAACACACGTACATATTTACTTTTCTACTCCGTGGGTGAGTGATTGAACTCTTTAATTGATCAAGTTGATCCGTCCATGTCACTTAGTGATAGTACGAGGATAAAGGAAAGAAGGCCAAATTGATGTCCGGCCACTTTGAAGATATGTCCTACACTGACAGTACTGCGTGAAAAATACTTCGTAGTATATGTGGTGCGAATTGAACAGGATTCAGGTATCTCAAGCTACCTCAATCACCAAAGTACCAAGCTTTTCATGTCACGAAATTATACAGAGTATGACTAATGATTTATTAACGAGTCTAGCTCCATGCATGGCTTATTTGTGTTCTTACCTTTTGATACTCTTTCTCCTTTATGTTGAATCTTCGTCTGATTTGCAGAGGTAGCTGATTGAACATCTTATAGAAGAAATGAGTGACTCTATCCAGAGTACACTAGGAATCACTCCAGCACTTCTTAGTCCTTATAATTTAGGCAAGTTCACGCTTGCTCACAGGTACGTCATACAAGAATCCTTGGAGTGATCTTAGAATTTATCTTATGTACTCAATAGTCATAAAACAATGAACAACCCAACCGCTACAACACTGATCTATACCAATTTCTTCATTTCCTAATTGTAAGCACAGGGTAGTAATGGCACCTATGATGAGATGCAGAGCCATAGATGGAGTTCCTAGCCAATCAATGGTTGAGTATTACACACAACGGTCCACAAAAGGCGGACTTCTAATTGCTGAAGGCACGATAATTTCACCAACAGGCTCCAGGTATAGTGTTCATCATTTCTTTTTTGAGTCGTTTATATATTCATTTCACACATTTTCTAGGCCTACTTCCTCATAATTTTTTCCTTTGGTTTTCAATTTAGTATAGACCAATTCAATTTGGTTCTACTGGAGAAAATTCATTACTTCCTATTGCCTTTTCGGTTTCCTTTAGTTCAGTTTATAAATTCAGTTAGATGGAAATTGGTTCAAGCCATACACAAATCCCCCCTACTACACTTGAAAGTACTTTGATATAACATATTTCCTCTGTTCACAAGTACAAGTTATCAACATACTAGTTTAATAATTTACATGGGGGAATATATTGCATAATCAATAGTCATTGGTGAGTGTATGTTAATATTTTTTTGCTACGTATATATAACTCATTATTAGTGGCTCTCATATTGTCTCCGTTTTTTCTGTAATTGATCAACTCCGAAAGATTACTACATTGTGCGGGGATTTACACGAAAGAGCAAGTACAAGCATGGAAAAAAGTGGTTGATGCAGTTCATGGAGAAGGAGCAATCATTTTTTGCCAATTAGTTCATGTTGGTCGAGCTTCTCACAATGGTAGTGTGGTTGTGATCGCTTTTAAGACAAATTTCAACCTTTTAATTAAGTAGCATTTTCATGCCATTTGGCTTTCTTTTTTCCTCTTACGTTTGATGGGTGTTGTGTATACAATGTAGCGTTCCAGCCAGGAGGAGCTGCACCAATATCTTCAACAAACAAGCCCGTGTCAAGTAAGAAGAGAATAATATTGCCAGATGGGTCTGAGGCTCAGTATTCGCTACCTCAGGCACTTAACACTTCAGAAGTGCGCAATGTCGTCAACTGTTATCATCAAGCAGCATTGAATGCAATAGAATCGGGTAAGATTGAGGCGTGAGGACATTAATGGTATGTTTTGTTCGTATGTAAGGAGCTCAATCCAAATTGAACTAAACTGGAAAAAACTGAATTGAACTGAAAAAAATTAAATGCATGTAAACTTATAACTATAAAAAAACTGAAATACTTTCACTGAATAGAAAAAACTGAATTGCACTAGAAAAACTGAGACGAACAAAACATAGCCCAAGTCCCAACCTCGAATTTGTCTACTCATACTGCCTTTGTGTTATCAGACAACTGACTGTTCTGCCTTTCTTGTAACCAAAAACTTACTCGTAGGATTTGATGGTGTCGAAATTCATGCGGGGCATGGTTACCTTATTGATCAATTCCTAAAGGACAGCATCAATGACCGGACCGATGAGTATGGTGGTTCACTCGCCAACCGCTGCAGGTTCCTAGTGGAGATAGTTAACTCAGTGGCTCAAGCAGTAGGTACTGATAGAATTGGTATAAAAATTTCACCGGTCATAGACCATTTGGAAGCCGTGGACTCGGACGCCTTTGCCTTAGGCCTAGCCGTGGTTGAGTCACTTAACAATGTCCAAACTAGCTTGGGCTCTAAGTTGGCTTACCTCCATCTAACCCACCCACGGTTCACTGCTCGTGAAGCATCAGGGTTCGAGCCACGGGTTCGAGTACAGTCCACAGCAGAGGACACAGATGAGGAATTGGTTAGAATGTTAAGAAGAGCATATGAAGGAAGTTTTATGTGTAGTGGTGGGTACACAAGGGAGTCAGGAGTGAAGGCTGTGGAAAGGGGAGAAGCTGATTTAATTGCTTATGGTCGGTTGTTTATATCTAATCCTGATTTGGTCCATAGGCTCATGGTTAATGGACCCTTCAATAAGTATGTTGGAGCTACATTCTATACGAATGATCCTGTCGTAGGTTATATTGATTACCCTATCTTGAATTCAAATTATGCAAGTAAGAAGCCAAATGCTCGCCTCTAAATGTGATGAAGGTCTCTTTGGGTTGTATACTTGTATACTTCTAAAGTTGTAATATACCTACGTGATTGATTGAGGCAGTAATCAAATATATCATCCACTTATATATGTACATTCTGACCCCGGGCACCCCATAAATGTTGTTGTTGTTTATATGTAATCCTGATTTTTTTTCCAGTACAATATTATCGAACTTTATTGACTATGTTGAAAAGATATGTCGATAACTTGATACTAATAATAGAAGCAACAAACAAGAACTATATCCAGAAAGAAATTATCCAGGTGATCATAAACACTGTATGTTAAGCTGGAGTCATACTAGGAAATCAGAACAGGGTTTCAGCCTGTGAACATTCTACAATTCTACTTCACTAATTCCAGATTAATTAGATCCTACCTATGCCAGTGCTCACTACGACTATAGGAGGGTCACGTCCTAGCAAACTACACAAGGCATGGGTTTATATGAGCTTAGATTAAAAATACTCAACCACTTCCTCCTTGATAGTTACTCCTCCAGTAGAATGATTTACTTGAGAAGCTCTAGAAATGTCAACCTTTATCATACAGTCTGATATGAACTTGAAGTGTAGTACATCACCAGATGCGAGGTTGTTGCATGTCCAGAAGTCACGCCATCCATCAGTCATTGCTACACGACCATCCAATCTAGTCTTTACACTCACTTTCCAGCGCTTCCCTTTCTCATCAAAAAGCACTACTTCAGTTTTTCTGTGTAAATTCTGTTCCCTGGCAACCCACTTGGGGAAATGCTGCAAAATCATACAGAGGGCTGATAAATTCATCAGACAATGAAGGTATACAAATTAAATTCACTCTTAGAGCTTTTTCATTTGACGAACAATGCAGGATGAACTATTTGAACTCTCGCAGTGAAAACTCAATACATTGCAATTTGCATAAGAAACTGAAGAGACCATTGCTATGATAAGTTAAGAATACCAGAATAGGAAGAACATACAACATCATAGCGGTTTGAAGTGTGTGTCCAAATTCTAGAAAACGAAGTACTCATAAACTTGGAGCGAACTTCCTCCGTGTGTTCTAGGCTTCCAGTTGGAATTTTGCTTATGTTACAATCAGCAGCAGGCTCATCCCGTCCAGCTAGACCAGCTAGACACATCAACCATACTAATTCTTAGTTCAACATGTGACAGGGGTTAGCATAGGTAGCATCTCGGTTAGTTCATTTGTTTTTCTTTTTTCTTTAAAGGCGAAATGGGATTATTCATTCGTATGACAAATCTCGAGTGATACAAAGTCCCCTAGGCTCGGTGGAACATCCTCCATCCAAACTTACTTCATTTCTTTTTGATAGGAAATATTTCTCTGTCTTACCCAAACCTAATGGAGATATTCATGTAACACTAAGTTGTTACGAAGTCAGCTACATATGAAACATTAACCTTGAGTAATAAAATGATGGGAACTTACCAGCCTGCTCCGAGGTCGTTCCAGTGCTTCTGGAGTCTCCAGCAATTTGAGGAGGATTATCACCATGAAAAATCTTATCAACGCGGACTTTGATCTTGTCGTTTGAGAAAAATTCAAAAGTTAAGAAGTCACCATCTTTGATCCCATTCACCACCAAGAACTCCCTCCACCCTTTTGTAAAATATACACCGCCGTTTTGCCTAGTTGTAAGCTTTATCAACCAACTTCTACCATTTTGATCATTCAGCATCACTCCTCCTTTGTTGGACAAATTCTTTTCTTCTGCAATTGTGGAAGGAACTTTCTGCATTTCATGTCAAACTAAATCAGTGTCATTTTTTAATGATTGCTGCCAAATAAAAGGGAAAAACAGGATTCTTGTGTATTTCAAGTTTTCAACCAGTTGAAAATGTCCTTATGATATGCGTTGCTGGTAAAGAGAATATGGCCTAAACCACAGATCAGCCTGTTTTTTTTTTCATCCGCTGAGCAAGTTAACCATATGTTATCTAGAAATCGTAAACACCTCATGACTCGCCACAAAACTACAATACAGAAGCAATTGACATCAAATACTATGAGAATTTACCAGGTAGCGATTGAAATGGCCAGCCTCCTGATAAGTTACAGTGAAAGACACACTCATTTCAACACTAGACACACCAGCTGTCTCTCTTTTGTTCTCGCCACTATTCTGCTTCTCAGGGATACCTTGGTGCTCGTCCGTTCCAAGGTGCTGCTTCTGCTGAACACCATGGCTGCCAGCTGATATCATACATTCATACTCAACTGAGTCAACTCAATACAGAAATAAAAGCAATGAAAAGAAGCAAGAGAAGGATAAATGAGTAGATAAACTCACGAGGCATCCTTTGGGATAAACCACTTTCTTCCTCTTCATTATGAGTCTTTGAATTTGTAGGCTTACATTCAGAGGATCCAACTTCATCTTCTTTGAACTCTGAAATCTCACCGTCTACTATTTGACATCCATCCTTGTCATATAACTTCAAAGTGACAATATGCTTCTCTTTAAGCTCAAACACTAGCGAGCTTCCCACCTGAACATAATTTGCTTTCACAAAATCGCTCCAACCATCACTAAGATATAGCTTGCCATTCTCATCCTTGTCTACATCTACCTTCCAACATTGCCTAGTTCCTGAAACTTCTAAAATGAGCCATTGTGGTATGTCTCCAGCAAAGACATCTGTAAAACCCGGGGGCATTGACTAGAGAAGAACAAAAGCAACTCAGCATCCCATTTTAAACATAATAAAAGCTCTTTCACTTCTATGAAAGGAAAATAGCAATAGAAGATGCTGGATATAATTGATCCTCAAAATGTAGCTTTTTTTACCTAATGTAAAATGTCTAAAATTAAAGCTCAACCTACTAGAAAAGTAGCCATCAAGTTCCTGTTCTCCAACTATAAAATTTTGGAAACAAGACAAAATATTAACTACTTGATAGAAATTGGAAGCAACAGAAATACCAGCTGCTTTGAGAAATCCCCTTCAAGAACCTTCAAGAAGGAAAGCCTTGATGACCTTGTACTTTTAGCCTTGTTTTCCATCCTGAGTTGTTAATGATCTGTCCATATCAAGGAAGACATTTAAAGGCATAGTGTTAGCTCCTCAAAGATACAACTGAAAATGACTATCAGAAATTCAATCAATGCAGGTTAGTACTTAAAACGGAGAAGCTTCTTCTACATTCAACCTTCATCACTAACCAATCGAGGACAAAGTAATGCACATCATATAAGGTCATTTACTCAGCTATATATCTAAAACACTCTCTGCTATTGAACTTTGGCTAGATGATCATGGATCGTTGATCTTAATGCCTAACAATGGGCTTATTTTAGTTCATAAAGTTTGCTCTATCAGCTCAAAACTCCAGTCTTTCGGGTTTTTAAAGAAGAAAAAAACAGTCTTCCTATCTTTCTGCTTGAAAATCCATAATGCAGATCATATTTGTTCTACCCTTCCTGGTTCCTGCTACACTATTGAACTTTGGCTCTTTTACACTAATCCAAAATAGTAAAAGTCTAATCTTGCACAAATGGTAGCACCTAATTCAACAATATGAAGCTAAAACTACACGATCAAAGCTCAAAAATAGGCTACATAGAACTACTTGCTCAGCTACTCTGTTCCTTGTCAGACTTTAAGGTCAGTCAAAGAAGAGAGCCACATTGCATTAGAATGGTAATAAATATTGTCAACAAAAGAAAAGGAGCAATTAAGAGTAGACAAATCTGCCTTAAATGAAATGAGTCAACATGCAGTTACCTTGAACTTGCTCTTAACTTAGAGGTATAGCCTTTTTCTTCTTTTCTTTTTTTGGACAAGCTTAAGGAATAGCCTTCTTAAGTGGTGTGTTGATCAAGCTCATATGCTGCTCTCAATCTGTCTTTACTTTCTACTCCGTAGTATTTATCTCCATTTCCTGTGCTGCTAGTTTTGGTATCATATCTTTGTCTTGTTCAGCAAAAATTAGTTGGTAAATCATAAATGGCATTTATCACTGAGTTGTCACTTGTCAGCACACTAGCACAGTCAAAACGACTATTGTGCAAAAATCTAACTGTAGCTTTAACTTTATGTAGGTGAGAATCTAGAAACTGTCTACTAACTGACTTCTTTTTTTCTTTGAAAAAGCCAAGGGTATGTTTTGTTGGTAAGAGATTAAACTGATAAATACTAAACTGAACTCAAAACAATTGAATCCAGTAAAAAGTATAATTAAAAGTAAAATAAACAAAATTGAAATGAAATGAAATTTATTATACTGAATTGAAAAAAAGTGATCTAGTCACAACTATAACTAATACAGCTTAAGTTTGTTTTTTATAATAAATAAACCACCCAAAATTGTCACTTTAGGAACCACCTAAAATCATCATATTAGCCTTTTACAACATTTGTTAACTAACAATAGTACAACTAGAGCTGGCCAACGATTGGTTTGCAGTCGAAATCGAGTCGAAATCGAGTCGCTGGAAACCGAATCGAATCGAGTCGGTGGAAAATGGCATCGGAGTCGAACCAAATCGAAAAGGACCGATGCGACAACGATTTGAAATTTTTTCA
>ONZK01003209.1:0-35927 GCA_900322385.1 Pharnaceum exiguum
ATATATATATATATATATATAATATATATATATATATATAATGGTTTTGCCCCTTAATTTATGAGGTTATCTTTTATTATTATTATTTTACACAAAAAACTCTTTAGAAATGTTATGAACTAATCTCCTCTCTTGGTTTGATTAGTTGACGCTATTGGATTCTACAAATTGTGTGATTGATCTTCTCTCTTTCTACTCTTGAATATTAATTGCTCTCTTGCTATTATTTTATGATTACCACTTGTTTTCTCTAGGGTGTACAACTAGTTGAAAGTTTGTATTGATTAATTGCTAGAATTGATATCGATTCCGTAATAGTTCAATCCCTCTTTTCCAATTAGCAACTATGTTTTATTGATGCATGCCTTTCATGGTTAGTAATTCATAGAGAGAGTAGTTACATTAATTGAATACTACCTCTTGTGTCAGTATTATCTTTCTTTATTGATAATTCTGTAATTTGATTGTTGTTGTTAGATTAAATACAAACGCTTGTTTTGGGTTGTTTAATAGTTAAGGTTATATATAAACGCGTTTCGTTATATATAACTAAACCTAAGGAGAAATAGGAATTCAATTTGCACAATAGAGTATTCAAGAGGAGTAGTTTGAAGTGATTTCTATGATCAATTGTTAATTCAGAAGTGGATATTAATTCGACCAAGACTTGTTCCCACTTGTTTTCACTTATCATTTAACTATCCTACGTTAGTAAGATTAGCTTTAGTTATCGATTCCTAAACTGAAATTCCCCCATAGTTGTTTACGTTTTCGCACATTAGAGTCCTCTTTCCTCGTGGATACGAACTCTACTTCCATATCTGCTATTATTGGTATTAGGAAGTAAGAATTAATTTGAACGCCTCGACAAGCGCAACGATACACATTTTATTAGCTCAAGAGGAAATCACGGACAAGTAAGATTTCCAATTCTATTTGCAATCTTATTATCTTATTATAGTCAGCTGCTTGCATGTTCACCAATAACTAGCATAGTTTTAGCAAGCTTCCAAGGTGTTTCCGTGTTTCGGCTACCTATAAAACTTTGTTTTACAGTTTCAGGAATTACCTGTGAAATTGTGTGACTGAATATCTGGTATCAATCAGGCCAACAGAATTGGCCAAAAGAATTGACTTCATTCGTGATATTTATTGTCCAATATATAATGGAAGGACCCTTGTCGGTTTGGCCTTGTAGCTAAGAGCCCAAGGCTATAAGAGTTTATGCAAGCCTGCAACTAGGAATATTGCTAATGGTTGTTAGGCCCTGCTGGATGTTTTTGATCAGTTTGGACTTTCTCGCCATTAAGCTTCACTCCTATATGTTCAACTCTATGGTTGGGTAACTAAAACTAGAGAATATAAGCTAGCTATGTAATGTCTATAGTTTACTTGATAAGCTAACTCTAGCAGTAATGTCTTTGTTGACTTTCCAGATTTTAGGTTATGGTAATGTGTGTTATAAAGGAATATGAATGTTTTGTAAATATTTATTTTGGAGGTTCTTGGGTATTAGCTCCATTGTTTGAGCATACTTGCTTGAATTTTGTTACTGTAGTTTGAATTCATTTCACATACTAATACCAAATTTTCATTTTCCATTGTTGGACTACTATTAGGATTATATATTTGGTAACATTTTTCGATATTTATCTTTTTGATGATGCATCTTTCTGGCACACCTGATGTGGAGCTATTTGTCAATTTTTTCAATATTCATATTCTCTGAGAAATTTGCTGAACCCCCTTTTTCTTTTTTTTTTTTGTGAAAGGAACAAAGCAACAGTCTGACCAAGATTGCCTACAAAAAGTTGATACAGCAAGGAGGAAGTGATTGTCTTCATCAGCAAAATGATCACCAACAAGCCTATGAAGGATATGTGACATTTTTTTCTCCCCAAAGTGTTATTTTGGCTCCTTGCAAACCATTTTTGAAAGTCATATTTGACGCTAGGTTAGGTACACAAACAGATATATGTTTATGGAAGCCTTCATGTCACGTAAGATCTTGTGTTTGAATGTTTTGTTAGTACTCTTAAATAATTTGAAGAGAACAAAAGCTTGTAGTTCATGACTACAAGTTGATGGATTTTCTAAGGATCATCATTTGTAGGATCTCGATCCTAGTAGTAACTATTAGGCCAAGGCCTCATCGACATCGTGAAGGCTTGATGGGTCTTAAAATGCATTAACTTTTGGTCATCCCCGCAGGTGCTTTTTCTTTGTGTTTTTGTTCATTCTTCCTCCTCGGTAGTATTTAAAATGATCAAAAGCAAAAGTATTAAATTGTTTGACTTTTTCTTTTTGAGAGCTCTTAGATAGTTGATATATGCTGGCCTGGAGGAGAATGAATTACCAAACATGCTCTTAGTGTCCTAGGCGTTATCCCCAAACCCGCTAAAGAGAGATCGAGAGACCATATGACAACTAAAAGCGTATGATCTATGATAATAGCCGCTGCTCGTTGGCCAATTCATGTACGATAATTTAGATGTGTTTTCAATTGTGTACTCATTTCCTTCGAAAATGCATCTGTGTCATCTGAAAATGCATCACGATATATTTTACCATATAATTTAATTTACCACTTGGTGGCAACAGTGTTGGGGTGGGGGGAGCTGGGTTTTGAAAGGAGCCATTGGCAGCGAAGGCTTCAAATTCCCCGCTTTACTTGATATTTTTCCTTTATCAAAGCACAAGCTATTTCTTCTAATCCATAGGTTCATATGATGAACCAAAACAATATTTTCCATGAGGGTGGATTAGGGAAGGGTATGGGCGTTTTCTCAACGAAGGAAGTTTCTTGGAGGTATTGTATACGTAGTTACATATATATGATCATGCTTTTTGTGTTGATCAATTTCTTTCTACTCAATTGTCTAATATGAACATGATCATGTGGTCTTGTGTTTATTGATAATAACAAAAAATTAAGAACAAAGTAATATCAGTAACGTGGTTTATTGAATAAGTAATTTAGTTAAGCACAATTAAACATTTTTTTATCGTGTCCTACACTCGCGTACAAAAGGAAGGCGTTTATTTACACCCCCGCCCTTTGCGGTGGAGGTCACCATACGGTCTTATAGCCTTAGTATGTATTTGTATAAGAAATCGAATGATTGAATGAGTATTGATGTGAGAATGTATTTGAAGTATGATTGTAATTGTCTTTATTGAATGATTGAGAACAATACAGTCTCACTTTTTGTTTTTGATACAAAATAACATTCCGATCATCTACAAAATGATAGCTAGCTATTTTTAGTGTAACTAACTAGCTATACTCTAACTAACTTGACAGCTAGGCAAACACCTTTTTCATGCGAATGATGTGCGGGAGGCGGTGTTTCAAATGTGCCCTACTAAGGCCCTGGGCCTGACAGTATGTCTCATTCCTTCTTTCAAAATTACTAGCATATAATAGGTAATGATGTTTGTTCTGCATGTTTGGACTTCTTGAATAGGGGGTCACTCCTGGATGCTCTATGTGAGACTAATATCACCCTATACCTAATTAAGTGAACATGAGAGTATGTCAGATTTGAGGCCTATAAGTCCGTGTAATGTCATCTATAAAGTAATTGCTAAGGTCCTCGCGAATAGGTTAAAGTTGATTTTACCACGTATTGTGTTTGAGGAACAGAGCGCTTTATACCTGGTAGATTGATTGCTGACAATGTTTTAGTAGCCAAGGAAGCTCTTCATTAAGAAGAAAGGGCAAGATGGATTTATGTCTTTGAAATTTGATTTGAGTAAGGTGTATGATAGGATGGAATGGAACTATTTGTTTGTAGTTTTAAGGAAGATGGGATTTAATGATCGGGGGATTTTGTTGGTAAGAGAATGTGTTGTGAATGCCTCTTATAAGATCTTTGTGGGAGGGAGTGAGGTCCTATTAGGCGGCCGGGCCGTGGTTTGAGGCAGGGACACTCGTTATCTCCGTACCTATTTATTATGGGTGCAGAGGGCCTATCAGCTATGTTTTGGAGAAAACGTGAGGAAGGTGTATTGGGAGGTTTGCAAATATGTAGGGGGCACATGTTTTATCTCATCTCTTCTTCGCGGATGATAGTTTAATTTTTGCCAAAGCATCACTAGAGGAGGGCCGGGAGGTGAAGGCCATATTGCAGGCCTATGAAAATGCCTCCGCCCAATGTATTAATTTGAATAAATCTTCTGTTTCCTTTAATGTAAATGTTGCTAATGATAATCGACGGGTCATCTGTGAGGAAATTGGGGTGAGGGAGATGGTGGATCATGGGAGATATTTGGGATTACCCTCGATAATAGATAGACCCAAAACTAAGAGGGTGGAAAGAAAAACTTTTGTCGAAGGCGGGGAAAGAGGTCTTGCTACGAGCCGTTGCACAAGCAATCCCTAATTATACAATGAGTGTGTTTCAGATTCCTGTGAAATTGTGTGACGAAATGGAGAAATTGATGAACGTGTTTTATTGGGCAAATGGTGGGAGTGTGGATAAGCGAGGCTTCTATTGGGCTGCTTGGAAGTATTTAGCTTTGCCAAAGCGAGAAGGAGGATTGGGTTTCAGGAGTCTGAGGGAGTTTAATGTTGCGTTGTTAGCTAAACAAGCGTGGAGGTTGCTCAAATTCCCTGGTAGTCTAGTAGCGAGGGTCCTTAAGGCTCGCTATTACAGAAATTGTGATTTTCTTGACTCGAAGAAGGGGTCTCATGCCAGCTGTGTTTGGAGAGGCATCTGGAAATCAAGGGTGATAATTAAGAAAGGCTCCCGCTGGAGAGTGGGAGATGGGTCTCGTATTCGAGTCTGAGGTGATCGATGGATCCCTAGTTGAGCGAGAGCAATCTCAACTCGAAAAGCTCGCGAACTACTCAATTTTTTTTATTTCTATGTTAAATACTTCATAACTTGACTTTTTATTATTTTCCTTTCTTTTTTTTTTGATGGGAATTTTTCCTTTCTACTATTGTATCTATTATATGTTATTGTTTGTAAATACTCCCTAGCGCCACCTGGCGAAATCCGATGGTAAGTATGAAGAAAATTATAGGTTGACATGCTTTAGAACAAAGACACTAAGTCGATTTTGTCATTTTAGAGTCATGTGTTCATTTTAAAATCATTATGCGAGTAAATATTGAACATCAGAAAATAAAATTGATAACTTCTAATAATAATCAACGAGCTCGAAAAAAGCACGAGACTCGACTCGAACTCGAAACAATATAACGATCACGAGCTAGATAGGCCTAACTCGAGTGCAACTCGACTCATTAGCACCCCTAATTGTTACCAAAGAAAATTAAAAAGAGACATTAATTAGGCACAATGAAGCATCACAAATAGACTTGGCAATCTGCCCAGAATTGATAACCCGACCTGATTATACCGATTGTGTAAACCCAAATTCGAACCAAAATCTGAATTAACCCGAACCGAGCTAAACATACCCAGTTAACACCAACCCGATTTCGACCCATATTCCATTTAGACCGATATCGTCCGAAGTAATTAAGTACTGTAGTCCATTCGTCTGCAAACATCCTTTCATTACCCCTCTCTCTCTCTCTCTTCCACCGAAAGAAAAACTTACTGCGGCGGCGAATAATTGTAATCCTATCACCGCCTCTACAAATCTCAGGTTAATTTATTATTTTGCACTCCTCCCCTCTCTATTTAATTTCGTCCATCTGTTTGTTTGTTTAATTTTATATCAAGTAATGCTATGTCGAATTAGAAATTAAGATAATCATATTTGTAGCTGTTGCATGCTGAATTTATTATCTCTATATGTATATAATATACGAGTATGTGTGTATGTATTTCGGTATGGGTGTGGTGCAATTATAGATTTTAACTATTCCTATGTTTGTTTGTGCGTGAATTGGTTACTTAAACATCACTAGGTCGTCATGTCTATGGAGCCTGGAGAGGTTGATGGGTCGCCCGGAACTGAAATTGCTACTACAATTTCGGTTAAGTGTTTCTTCCCTCCGGATATTGAAGATGCATCATATCCGTATACTTGGGTTAAGGAAACAGAACCCAAGAGGCCAAAGATAGATACCAATTTAGTTAAAATTGCGATTGACGAGTTTGAGAAGTTGACTACGTATGAAAATTGTTATTGTCCCCGTGATGATCCGGGTAACATGATTCAGGAATTGGGCCTTGATTTCGGCACCCGGGAAGTAGGAAAACACTTTGATATTTTTCGCCTTTTGTCTCTGCCTAAGGCCGAGGGTGATGCTCTCCTGGTTCGCAATGGGGGTGAGACTGTGACTGTGGAAAAGGCCCTTGGAAGTAAAAGGTACATCCTAATCTGTTGTGTCTTCGTGCCCCTCTTGAATTCCGGAGCACGTCACGTTCGCGGAATATCCAGTGCAACTATTGAGCTCAAGAAACTTTACGGTGATGATATGTTTGAAACAGTAATTGTTCCCCGCATGATCCCAGGTTGGGAAGACAATAAGGCTGCTTGTAACCACTTTCTTACCGCATTCCCCGGCTGTCTTGCCGTTCCCTTCGAGGAGAAAGAACGCCGTGACTTCATATGCACGGTGCTCAACCTTCGCGACCTCGATCTGCTTGCCACCTCTGTCCTTGTTGACAATGCAACGCATCAGGTTATCTTAGATGATGATGTTACCTCCTACTTTGGTTATTGGGGAGCTAATTTATACCCCTTTACCCAAGACAGAGTAACAGAGCTTAATTATAAATTGTTTCAGGGCTTCTTCTCTCTCGAGTACCTCCTAGGCTGCGCCTCCTCCGACTCTTTTTCTCGGTTATCTGGTGAGCAGGTTCACGTTTCTGATTTTAGGAACCGTTATGTGGGATTGTACTTGTATCCTAGAGGAGACTCTATCGATACTGTTTATGATGCTCACCGACGCTTTAAACATAAAGGTTTCGAGGTTCTTATCTATCCCAATCCTTGTTACAACGAAGACCCCATACTTTTTGAACAATTTGTGAAGCGTGCCGTAGTGGATTCACAATTAGAAGTATTAGATTGGGTTTTTGTGCCATTCAAAGACTCCGTGGCTCGCAGGCTAGCACTTCGGTTCCCACAAGAGGAGGACCGTCTCTACATCATAGATCCTCATGATATGGTTCTGGATCCTCACGCTTTGGATGTTATCAAAGCATTCGGGCCTGATAGTTTTCCTTTCACCAAAAACCCTATCATCCGGGAGAAAGTTCGTAAGTTTAGGAATTTGAAGTTGGATTCATTGTTCTCACAAAACGTTCTTTACCGCAACAATGACTCTAGGAATAGATACTCACCAGATGGTCTAGGTTCGGGGATTGTGTTTGTTTTCTTCTCCGATGAGGAGGGTGGTGGTCAGTATCTCGAGGGACTTAAGGTTTCACTTCAAAAGCTAAGAACTGAAGGGCCTGGGTTTGAAGTGGTTGTAGTGCTTTTGGCACCAACAGACTCTTTTAGCAAAAAAGATTTGTCAATTTTATCAGAAGAAGACTCTTCTTGGCTGATATGCCCCCTTGGCGAACCACCAGCCGCGGTCGCGGACTTGGCTTTGGAAAAAATCTTCTTTCCACGTTTTGGGTTCCTCTCATTTTTAGATGGCGAATTATGTTCAATTGCTTGTTCCGGAGTGGCATCTGTAAGAGAGCAGCTCTCATGTGATGAACGTGATCAATTGGTGAGGCTAGAAGTCATACAGTGTTATGTTGATTATGGACTAGAGTACATGAGACTGAAGCCCTTTACTTTGCAATAGTAAGTTCTTGTAATGGTTTTGTTATTCTGCTTCCCTCGTTGTGTTCAATTTACTTCTCAATCTCTTTTGCATACATGTAACATATTCTGTTTTTGGATGTATCTAATTAGTTGCAACATTTCCTTTGGGACCATTTTGTGGCTGAAATGAGAACACTATCCCCATCTAAAAGTCTACTTTATACCACATGCCCTCACTTAATTTTCACTTACCGAACTCTTACAACCAACACTCATTTACTTCTTTTTCTTTTTTCTTTTTTAACTGGGCTGTTTACTTGTTTTATAGCGGAGAAACGCAAGTTTGATTATTGAGCTTAAAATATTCCTATCAGGGCTTCGTTGACATCAATGTAGATAGTACTGAGGACCACTTTTTTTTTTTGTTTATATCAATGTTTAGTTGTGCTGAATGTATTTTGTTTGTTATTTGTTTTGTTAATTCAGTCATCTGCGGTTTAGTTTGAGGTTTTGTTATGTTGTACAACGTACACTTGTACGTGTGCCTGAGCTTACATTCTCTCTGTCCAGTTAACAAGATGGCGTCTGAAGAACAGGATGATGATGACTCTGGTGGATCATCTTCTCTCCCACAACCTCCTGTAGTTCCTGCAGGTGTTACTCTTATCAAGGGAGAAGAGCTTGGCGCAGTGAAGAAGTCGAAGGCGGTTCTGACAAATCACTTTCCGGTCAATGTGCCAAATTCAGTATGGCCACTCGCCTAATTTGCATGTTGTTAGGTCCTGAAATAAGACTTTTGATCAATTGTCACTCTGTATTTACTTAGGTGAAGATCTGTAATGAGGATGGGCATGAGGCTGATGCCAAGGGCATTGGGAGAAGAGTGATTGATGAGGTGTACACGATGTTTGAATCAGAACTGAATGGCAAGCAGTTTGTTTATGACGGAGGAAACACTGTCCTTACTCTAGGGTATCTTCCCGATATCAAGCCGGAGTTTACTGCGATTCACTTTCACGGGTATAATTTCATGATATAATGTCAAATTTTTGCTTATCAGTTCCTGTTGGAGCTTAGGTGGAAGAATGGTGATGGGGAAGTCCCATACAG
The DNA here is from genome assembly GCA_900322385.1 of Pharnaceum exiguum. Taxonomy (NCBI): domain Eukaryota; kingdom Viridiplantae; phylum Streptophyta; class Magnoliopsida; order Caryophyllales; family Molluginaceae; genus Pharnaceum; species Pharnaceum exiguum. Next base: position 8,797 of record ONZK01003209.1, read on the forward strand.
AAACATTAGCCCTACATTAGCTCTACTTTTACTGCTGACTATCCTTGCATCAACGTGGGGAAACCAAAGATACCTACCTACATTCCTCTTGAGGTTCTAAAACTTATTATCTTAGAAAAAATTCCAATAAGACAACTGAGTTGCTTTCTTCCTCTCTGTTTTTTGGTTTCTTTGCAACTCAATAGTCAATACAAAAGCTCTGTCAGGCATGCAAAGAGCTAGTCTTGTGGAAAAACTTGTCAAAAACCACCAGAAAGAATGAGAGTGAGAGTTCTGACTGATGTATGTTTCACAGGGACGGTTTAGACCTTGTAGAGGCCTTGTGCGGTAGCCGAAATTAGGCCCTAAACTTGATGCTAAACTATAAATTTTTGTTGATAAAAAGTGACAAAAATATCGTTCTGACGCTTAAAAGCGTCTCTATATCATTTCAGGCGTACTAAAAAGTGTCAATTGTGTCAACATTGGCTTCAGACAACAGTTTCGACAGTTAATTATTGACGCTTTAATGCATCAAACATTGGTTTCGACATATTTTTACTATCAGAGTTCAGATAATAGTTTTCGACGCTTTTTTTAAAGCGTCGACAATACGCTTTTTACAGACAAGAGAGGCCCTTTTCGTGGTTGAGGCCCTGTGCGAGCAGCTCACTGGAAAATAATTGTGAAATCCCTCACACTAATACAGAAAGTTACGTTACTCTTAATTTCTTCTATAATTTTGTTGTCAGTTCATTACACTTTCACCTCTTGACTTCTTGTAGCTGAACGTTGTCCCTCAACAGATTATTTTGTCACCTTATTATTATATATAATCCTCGTTTTGTACATGTTTTTCATATTGAGAAGGCTGCTCAAAACTATTGGATTCTCCTAGTAATTATCGTAGTCGTAGAGGCGAACCACTATCAACGAAGCTGAACAAGTAGACTGGCAAGAGTATTGCAAATGTACGTAGTTGCGAATCTTACAGCTAAAAGCAATGAGTTATCAGGCTGTTAGCCCACCCTTCACACACACAAAAAAAAAATGGGTTATAAACTAAAATGTACAATATGAAATTCATAAGTTGTAATGTTTGTATTGATATTTTCTATTACATTGAAAGATTAGTTAGATACTTGTTGTTAACTAAGTTGTTATATTGTATCGGGTGAAATTGTAACTAATAATAAGATTCTCACTGATGATGTTTTTTTTATTAGACTAATGATATTTATAAGGTGACTAATGAGGTATGTGTTATAATTCTTTGATAAAAACCATCGGTGTAAACTTATACATACACCGGATGTACCTAAAAATTAGGATAAGTATAGGTCGATGAGCAGCTAGAAAAGGTGAAATTTTGTGATGCACAGCTAACTGATAATTATAATTATTTGTCATGTTTTACACTTTTACATGAGGAAAAAAATTTGTGTGAATCTGTTTCATATGTGAGTCTCAAGAAAAAAACTCATCGGCTGCACAATAATGACTCCTTGACTACACAAAAATGATCATTCTTACGCAATCTCAAATATGAAACGTGTTCACATAATTTTTTTTATACTTTTACAGGGACGGACAGAGATTGCTGATGAAAGAAGAGGGAGTAGATCAACCAAGTACGGAGATTGATAATACACATACAGAAAGACGTGAACAATAATTTTGATTTTGCTTTCAAAAAAAAGAAGTTATGATTTTAATATGCGATGATACAAAAGTAATCTGAAAAGGCAGATAGACAGCAACTCAAACCCTCAAAGGAAAAGAAAAAAAGGGAAACCATTAACCAAAACTTAAAAATGAAAAACGTGGACGGCAGGATTCGAACCTGCGCGGGCAAAGCCCACATGATTTCTAGTCATGCCCGATAACCACTCCGGCACGTCCACATGTTATGACTATTGGCATTATGAAATAATTATATTGTTTGTGAACAGGATCTGGTGGGGTAAGATGCTAGTTAGCCCATGAGCCCATAACCTCGTAGAAGGAAAACGCGTAAGATGCAGAGGTCCATAATTGTTTTCGAACTTTTTTGAGTTATTTGCTTGGTTCTTTAAGTGAATCTAGCTCAAAGCTTACGAAAAAAATTATGTGAACATGTTTTACGTATGAGGTCGGGTATTAATGATCACTCGCCTACACAATAATGAGTTAATGACCCTTTGACAACATTATAATGACCCATCGGCTAAATAATAATGACCTCTCTCACCCATTCTCTCTCCAAATCTTATGTAACAAATCTAAGCTAAAATTATTACGTATTGAACAACCTCTAGATTTCATAATTTTTCATTTCCTTGAATGTAAATAAATTATGGGAATTACAATATCAAATACAACATAATGAATCATATTCAAATACCCAATAATAAATATGAAGGGCTTATGTGATGAACCGATGATATCAAAGTGAATTAAATAAAAAAATACGTGAGAATTGAGAAATGTGATATATAGATTGTGTTAATAGTAAATTATAACTAAACAATTCCCTAAAAAATTGTAACTAAGCAATTCTTTCAGAAAAAATGCGACATATTTATATCAAATCCAGTAGATTATATATTAAATTTTAACGTGATGACATTATCAAAGATAGCTAAATATACATATTAAATCCCAAAGTCATGTATATCATTATGTATTTCTAAGATGATATAATCTATTTGACGGTCTAATTTATCAAAGTTTTTTTAAGTGAAATGCCTCTTGTTTATTTGGGTTTGTCACGAGGTTTCGTTAAACCGGCCTTTTGGTCTAAGGTAAATTTCCGCTCACAATTCATAGTACAAATGGCCTCAAAAAAAATTCGACATGGTAGAATATATTTGGAAGAAAAAAACAAACAAACATTGGCTCCGAGATCTTTATAGATCAACACTATCAATATTGCCAACTAGATATTGGTTTAGAATTTTCTTAGTCGGACATCTTCAGAAAATGATACAGTATGTGACAGGCGGAGCCAGAACTTTTATTTTAGGGTGTCATGTATAAATATTAAAGGTAAAAATGAAGAAAAATGGGTGTACTTTTTTATTTTTATTTTTAAAAGACATTTTTTATATTTTATTTTTCTTTGGGTGGTCACATGACCTCCCATTGAAGACTGTGACTCCGCCACTCATGTGTTGGCCTGGCCGAGTGACGGGTTACCCCAATTGAGGAACCATGCAAGGGCATCAAGCCATCAAGGCACAGTTGGACCCGCCATCAGAATTATGCAAACATGAAACATTACAATACGGACTTACGGAGTATTACGGTACATTATTACAGCATTTCGATATTACGTACCTACTTGGGTAGTCAAAATTTGATGGCTGAAAACAGCGTTTGCGGAAGATATAGGGGAAACGAGCATACGAGCTACACGTTATGGACAATAAATCCTGAAGCTATGAAGGGTCGAAATGAAACTACAGTGAGAACAACTACCAAGATAAGGCCTATGAGCGTCATGGTCCATGATTCCATGAACCTTCGCGAGAAGATCCCAGGCCACCTGATCCTGTGTTATGTCACTCTACAGTCTCCACCGCTACACACGAATCATAGATTCATAGAATGATTGATATATTATGACACTCCCATATCACTGACAATAATCCTATAATATCATTGACAATTGGAGAGCATTTTGATTGGATATATTATGCAAATGTTTATGAATATGTATGATTGCAGATCACCTAATGCAAAGAAGAGCAAATGCTATCAGAGTCTTGTGAAGCTTGATTTTCTCATTCCTTGAAGGCAAGTTCGCTATCCGATCATAAATTCGTTTCATTTGTTTAACGTACGAGGAAAGAATTGACGCGAGTCTCCTTAACTATTACATAGGTATACGGAATGTTGTAGTTGCAATGTTGAATGTTGTAACAATGGGGTTATTAATAAAGTTCTATAGTATAATAGCAGAGCTCATACTGTCAAACTTAGAGATGGGGAGCTTCTTCCAATTTTTGTTCTCTTTTATCGTTACCCGAAACATCCTCGGTTGTCTTTATAAAAGTGCCCATCCTCCTTTGAGTCCTTTCTGTACCACGTTGATCACAACTCAGTTGTACTTGTACAGTAAATTGGTCTGTAGTACACCACTGAAGCGTATTTACTGGTGTTAAGAAATTCTCCCACACCTTGGGGGACGGGAGAAAAACCGTTAATGGGTATGCCGGTACGGGCATACGGAAAATTGGAAGATCACGCCAATTCATACACAATACCCATCAAGCACTAAATTTCTACCGTTAGACAACAGAAGCATGGACCACTTTCGCATTGTGACCACATTGGCTTTTAGATTTTGATGATAGATGGGAGCTTTTAACCACCATTGGTTTGGCACAAGTACAGTAAAAGTAAAGAAAAGGGTATATTGTTCTAGAAGTGTATCTTTACAAAATTTGTCATTCTTTTCTCTATAGTAATACAACAATGATTAAAGGAACACATTTTAGCTATCTAATGAGGCACATACAAGAATGAACAAATATAACACAGAAAGACAACTGACCTTTACAGCATCCTATGAATATTATGAATTCAAAAGCGGCATCATGGAACCCCAATTTATGAAACTTTAGCCCCCACCACCATCATCTCCCATCAATTATATTGATCCTCCACAGCCAACAGGCAATTCCTTTAATTTCTTGCCACTCAACACGACTATTGTGGGTCATATGCCCCCCAATACCGAAGGATGATTAAGATGTGAGCAAATTTCGCAGCATACCATCCTTAAGCCCATGCCTGTGGACCCCAATCCAGCCCTCCACCCATATGAAGCCAAGAATCTGGGTATGTCATAAGGGCAGTTGAGAGGTGCCGAGGGTTTGACGTTCAAATTGCTTGACTGTGTCGGCCAGCTTCTTCATGTTGTCATCATACACATATGGCAGCTTCTCATACAAGTTAACCCGTCTCTTCGACGAAGGCGGGAGGAATACACGACATGGCTCCCCCTTGACCTGGATTGAATTGTGGTAGTGATAGTAGCGGATCTTCGACTCTGTATGATGCAGTGTCTTCCCTACCACATTCTCAGACATGTGGACTCCCGAGGCATAAGCGTTCCTAGCCTGGATCGCGTACTTTCTATCCCTGCGGATCCTGGTTCTCGAGTCTCGGAAAACAAGCTTCTCGAATCCCCATTGCCTGGTAAATATGACATGTACTAAACAATTTAGAGATGGGCAAGAGCAATCATTTTACAGATTGCAAGATAGGGAAAGGGACAAATAACAAAGAATGGCATAGAACAACGGCTAACTTTGTCAAGAGGAAACATAAAGAGGGACACCTTTCCAGATAACAACATAAGAAAACACAAAGCTTAATAGAATGGGGAAAACGTACTTCTGGCATTCAGATAATCACATGGGGGCCATTTAACAGAAACAGAAATAGAAACTGATTCACAGAGAAGCACATGAATAAAAGGACTCATGAGTCATGAGACAAACTGTTGACAGAAGCACAGTCCTTTCCCTACCATTTGACATCAGAAATCCAGTACAGACACAAATCATCAGCTTTGTATTCTCCTACAATGTTGTTGGTCATCAATCACTAATGGTGCGAAACTTCCATGTGATTTTAAGGAGGCAGAGAAGATGTGGAACATTCATGTAAGGTGACAGTCAAAAGAAAGTATATGAAGAAAAAGAAAGATGAGAGTTAGCAAAAATATCATGTGATTTTTAAGGAGGCAGAGAAGATGTGGAACATTCATGTAAGGTGAGAGTCAAAAGAAAGTATATGAAGAAAAAGAAAGATGAGAGTTCAAGGAAAGAAAACAAATAACCACAGAACTTAAGCTGACCTAAAGTCAAAAACCATAATTTCCAATCAAGTAATCAACTATATCTTAAGTTCCCCAGAAAACAATCAAGAGATAGAATAGCGCAATCGTATCATCCCACATCTCATGTTTGTTATACTACAGTACATCAGTATCAATTACCATTAGTTATACAAGGGAAGAGTTATGGAGGCCACAATGGAATCTCATTTTTATCTTTTTACTTTCCCTTTCTTCAAACTTTTACTCCCTTGCTTTGACATACACACATTTACATGGTGCACAAAGCTCATCAATCCAACACTACTTTCCTTGAGAGCTTTGCTTTCATCCTACTAAAAGGATTAAGTATTCCTTTCCTTTCCCTTTGTCCCACATTGTAGGAAATCTCTAAGACCAAAGCCTAGAAAAATGAAAAAAAGCGTTGGTGCAAGTTCCTACTAGCATCACATGGGTTTTAACCGTTTATCTTATCGTACGAACTCAGTGTACGAATATAATATACCATCCTAGACTTTGGATCAAGTGTAAGGAAAATGTTACATCTCTTCCTAAAAATTGCTACTAAGCACAGAGATCCTAAGGCCACATCTATCAAAGTAAATGAGCTCACTTTCAGTTAGTACAAGGACCTCTTCACCTAATTGAAACAAACGATAGCGATCAGGGAAACTAATGACAGTGGTCCGAACTCCACATTTCTACAAATGATATCGATTATGATAGCTCACTTATTCCCATCCAGAAGCTTCACAGGGCTAAAAAGTTCAGAATTTCAATCAAATAATGGACGTCAGCTTCAATGTTTTACACTCATCAAAGTATTTGAGCTCAAATTCATTGATTATTAGGATCCAATCAGTTTTCAGCTGTATGATGCCCCTTAGAACAAGGCTAGCATGATGTAAAGCTTAGTGCTTGGCAGCTAGACCACCTCTCTGTACTGATGCCTTTTTCTTTCCACTTTCTCATAAAAAGATTTCAATGTTTTCTGCCAATATTCCATACCTAAGATTCTACTGTTTCTACAACACTGAAAAGGCAAAAGGGGGTTTGAGAACTTGAGATCAAGCTTCAGGCCACACAAATACGAGCATTATTCACCGACGACAAGCATGTTTACCAAATTCAACATAACAATCATCATTTTACTCATAAAAACCACAGCAATATGACTCTCAGACAAGCCTATTAACTTTACATCCAATTTATTCACACCCATCACATGGTCTTGCAGCCACCAATGCCACTCTCCGCTCATCACCGACAAACACCACACTTTAATCACCTTAATCTCCGCTCTCTCTCTCATCCATTATTTAATCAATCTCGAAAACAAATCATGTTCTCTCAACATAACCAAATATACGCAACGCATCAACCAATTTGGCATAGTGTGACAGAGAATGTTTTTTCTTAATCACCAATTATTAAAATACCAAGTTGCTCTCTAATCTTCTTCACTTCTTTAATCCATAAAAGAATTGACTCCCTTCTACCTAGGACGACAAATTTCCTGACGATCAATTAATCAATTCTTTATTTAGTAATTTAATCACTCCAATTCCTTTCATCAGTTTTTTACATCACCAATCTACCACTAGATCTCCTTTTCAATATTAAAACCCATTTCTCTAAATCAATCAATGCCCAACAGAATGTTGGTCCACAGCACATACTCACTCGGTAACTCACCCATCCAAATGACCAAATCTCAACAAAACACCCAACAGAACCCATACTCAAATTTAACTTATAATATTCTCCCCATTCTAAATCAGCTGTCTCTATTATCATCATCATCATCTATTTTCACATTGAAGTTCCATTCAAACATCCATATTTCACTCAAATTTGACAACCAATTTGAGACAACAATTTACTTAAGTTTTCAACCATCCTCATCAATTACCTAAATTATCAAAAAAAATCACGAAACCAAAAAACAGCTAACAAAAATCAAATCAATTATATTCTCCTTACATTCCAAATTAGCTGTCTCATTGCACACTTTTCTAAATTAGAAAGAATGACAACTAATTTGAGACGGACAGCGACAAACAATACAATCTACTTAATTTTTCAACTCCTTCATCAATTACTTAAATCAATAATACTCTCATCACATCTCAAATTAGTTTTCACATTTGACTACTACATTACCTTCACCCACTTTCCCAAATAAGAATTATATAATTCTCATTTATCACAAAATCGACAACTAATTTGAGGCGGAACACATAAAACAAAAAATAACCCGAAAACTGAACTGAATTAAACCGAACCAAAAATCAAATTACCTGGTGTAATCATCCTCATGACCGGATTCATTCAAGCAAAGCATACTAGACATAGGATTCTGCTCAATAGTAAACTGCGTCACCCCATCAAACCCTTTCATAACCTCATCCAACTTATCCTTCCCATCAGGCAAATAAATATACTCATCAACATCATAAAAGAAAGTCCACTTAGCAGCAAACCTATACCTATGCAAACAATCATTAACCACCAAGAACTGATTATAATAGTACCCATCAAAATTCTCCTGCTCTCTTATATCCTGTACCGTCACTCTCCCTATCCTCACCCACGGCTCTAACACGGCCATCACCTCCTCCGATACCCCGCCGGCATCATGGAAAACAAAATGCGACCTCTCGCCAAAGAACCACGTATGGTACGCCACCCATTCTCGAATTCTCGAAGCGGACAAATTCCCATATAACGAAGACCCACAGTAGAGGTAATCATACTTGAAAGGTGGCTTGTAGGTGTCCTCATTGTAGGAATTTGGCGCCTCTTCTAAAGCGAGGAGGCGCTCGAATTTACGAGGTGAGAGAGAGTAGTAAGCGTTAAGCATGAGCTTACCGCCAAGATTTAATCTGTTAGGATTAGTTGGAAAAGTGCAGTTTACGACTACGACCGTGTAAACACGGCCGTAGCCCCAGTCAGGGAGGATTTTGTATCCCTTGGTTCGTAGGGCAGTGGGAGGTGTTGTTGTCCCATTTGAGTTGGGTATGTACTCACATTTATACCATGGGGTGCCATACACATGTGTGGGCTTTGATGCTAGGCCGATTATTGAAAATGTGTTTGGGCCTCCGCGGTATGCCCCCATTTTGACGAATAATGCTGCCGCGTTTCCGATAGCTGTGAATGTTCTTTTATTTGGGTCTGTTTTGGGCCTTATTGGGCTGGGGATGATGGGCTTTGGGAAGGAGAGTTTACGTGAGGAGAGAGAGAGGAGTGGGGTGGGGGAGGAGGATGTGTTGAGGGTAAGAGTGGAAATGTTGGGGGAAGAAAGGGAGAGGGAGCAATGACAGGTGGAGGTGGAGGAGAGGGAGAGGAGGCCGAGAGAGTGGTAGTAAGGTTGGAGATTGTAGGTTAGCATTATAAGTGAGAAGGCTATGAGGGTTGCTAATACCGGCTTTGTTTCTAAGCACATAAGGGATTTCCCGGTTGCCGGTAGTATCCCACCACCTCCCATTTCCTTTCCTTGCCTCATTGCTCTCTCTCTCTTTGTTTTTCACTCCTGAGAAATGTTTTGGTGAGTGTTTTTGTTGTTTGGGTTTTGGGTTTGGTTTAGTAGTGTGTGGGTGTGGGGGGAAAGGGAAAGGGTTGTGATGTGATATGATATGATATGATATGGGGGAGGTGAAATGGAAAACGACGTCGTTTAATTTAAGGAGAGGAAAGAGAGAGGACTACAAAGGACTAAAGGAGTGAGCTGGCGAGACGAGGGACGACCGACAGAGGTCATAACAGGGGTGAGGTGACCCACGTGATTGGCTGGCAATTTAAATCATTTTGTTTTTCGCTTTTTCGTTCGTTCGTTCAGTAACGGTGAGCTACTCGTATTCAGCTAGCTTAGCTTGGCTAACATTCTTCTTGCATCGCACATTTTGTTAGATTTGTATTGTATTTGTATATATGATGATTCTAATTCGGTATTTGATTAAGTTTTGGTTTTCTTGTTAATTGAGGTATATGAGCACAAGGAATTATGCTTTGGGTTGGGAATAGGGTAAGATTTTCTTTATTATTACGATGTGCTTTTTAGAAAGGAGGAAAGGTGCTAATTTTACAATTTTTTTAAGGGGAAAGCAGGTGCTAATTGATTGGTTTGCAATCTATGCTTTGGCGAAAAGGTATTGATAATGGTTCGTTCTTGTATTGTTTGTTTCTTTTGATTATTGAAATGAATGCATACTAAATTATTAATGAGAGGCAGAGAGGGAGATACATGTATTTAAGTACGTATCGCATACATACATTCCCTTTAAAAAGTTTGGCTGTGCTTTTGTAGGCCAATTACTCTCAAATTATTCTTTTGTCATTAATTGGATGGAGCCTTATAACAAAATAAATTCCATTCAATACTTGTTCAATAATATAACAACTTGTATCTTTTACAATAAAAAGCATATAAGAAGTTTGAAAGAAAGAAAGAAACACATATCGTCGATCGTCTCGAGTCCAAATTGATCACAAGTTAGGCTACTTAGTTAAAGAGTCAATTGAAGTAATTCATCGTACAAGCGAAGACAATTGCAGGGAAAAGACACGTAGAATATAGAACTAAAATCGTGTAATAAGTTTATGTTTTAATATGTAGTTAAAGTTAAAAATTAAGGTTGTATGTTGGATGATTATAAGATCATCGTCTACCGGCCACTATACTTTCCTTTTCTTCGAGTGTGTTCACTTTTAAATGGCACACTTGTCCCTTTTCCTAAGCTTGTGGCATGTACATCAAAGACAAATAACATTAATATAAATTTTGTGTGAGTGAGAATTGTTTCCGAAACTATAAAACCTTTGCATCAATTACTCTTAACAGATTGTGACGTTTGCGGCTACCAAAATATGATTGTGACGTTATTAATTCAATAATATACTGTATTACGAAAAGGAATTCAATACAGAATGTGAGACAATTTATTATGATGCATGGAGACAACAATGAACATTGGTGCACATTGATTGAGTTTATTGTGTATGGGCAATTTATAAACAGAACTAATAATTTGAAAGTTTCTAAAATAAAACTTATCAAAAACTGCTGAACAATACTTTTGATCTAAAAAAATTGCAGTAGATTCATCTTAGAAAACGGTGCCAAGTACTTGTTAGAGCAAGGAGCCAAGGATAATGGAGTAGAAACTATGAATGTCGGTGGAGAAGCAATAATAAAAAAAATTGGTGGAAACTGAAAAAGGTGAAAAGTAGATCTTAGGATAAATCCTAAAGAGAAAAAGATCTTGTTCTGTATTTTTATGGTGAAGATGAAAATAAAGAAGTTGACAAAGAAGAAAATGGGAGAAATTTGTGGTCATCAAAGTGAAGGGAGATGTAGTTGTCAAGTAAAAGAATCAAGTTTTCACTTTGGCCATTTGGCTGCTCGGATAGTAAGATCACTTCGAACCTTGGAGGCTTGCAGCAAACCATATCACAAAATACCAAGTAGAAACGATAGGGGAGTAAGGGCGCAAGGCCCGTATTTGGACCCGTCACTACTAAGCCTCAAATGAATTACTTCAATTCGCCTGTAGTGACTTGATCTGCGTAGTATAAGAATATAAGATAAACTGAAGTAGTTACATTGTTCACTATTATAGTAAATTTAAGACGACAATATTTGAACAAACACTAAACAGTGCTAATTGCAATTATGTTGTCTCTGATCTGAGTATACGACTTAGACCAATACATAAACTGATAAACGGAGAAAGCTTTGTATTTCTAGCTTTCAAAGCTAGACTATAAAGCTTCTCCCACTATTTGCCTCTGAGTAGTTGATATAGTGCTCACACTTTTCTTTTCTTTTTCTACTGCAAAGAGTATGCTTCGTTCTAATTCATATACTGTAATCGATCTTTAGATGAGAGAATTCAGACTTTCAGTGAACCACGGTCCAGTGATAAACATCAGTACTGCCTTTTTTATTTATTTTTTTTAATCTTCCTCCCACGTACCGTTATTCATCTATCAATACTTCAATAGAATCATGGATATGATAATGGGGAAGTCAAAAAAAAAAATCATACTGCAAAGCTACAAAAGGCCAGTTCTTTTTCTTTTTCTCTAGTTTCATGGTGATGGTCGATACTAAACAACATTATCTTTGATTGCCTGTTTGGATACCTAAAGTACTTATTTGAAGGTCAAACTTTGACTATACCAGGACATGTAACTAGTGTCATAGATGTAGCTCAATACATACATATGCAAGCAGATATGTTTAACAAAAGCGTATGATATGATAAAGTGTCGAGCAATTATTTGAGAATTAATCATAATCGGGCACAGGCATTTGTAACTGAAAGTGATCATGAAGCTGGAAAGTGTGATAGTAATGGGCTACTGGAGGCAGTTACACCAGTCCAAATGTAGATAGTAATGGTGTATGGTGTACAACCAGAGAATTATTAGCTTGATAGAATTGCAGCCTAACTTGCATGTTTCCTCACTCACAATCATGATATCAATCCGATGAAGGGTCCCCTCAATGATGTTGCCACACCAAATTAACATCATCAAGACCTTCCTGTGACTCCTGTCTGCTAATGCACAGTTCTTGACAAACAGTCTAACATCATAGCCACCAGTTTATTAGGCTACTATGCCTCCGTTACACATTGCTTTAGTACATCAGAAAATGAAAGAATCAGACATTCTTACATAGGATTGTTAACATTTTACAAGGCAGGAAAGGTTGATGAATAAGGTTTCATGATCATGATAGTATGCTGTGCATTGAAAAAAAAATCCTAAAACTGACCACTTAACAAGGAAACTCACACAAATAGATGTACACAAAAAAAACCATCATTCCTGTTTTGAGTTGTATACTTGTATAATTGTATACTTGTATGTATAAGAGTTTTGAATCATGATTTCTAAAAAAAAAACTCACAAGATAGGAACAATCCAGCATCAGACTTCGCAGATGAAAGGAGCATCGACATGATCGTCAGAGCAGTAAAGCCCTGGCTGCTGAGTAAAACCTTGTTTCTTCAGGAACTTCCTTGCATTTAAAACAAGCTGTTGATTGGTCGAATGTCCACCTGATTCCTTTAATATAGCCTGAATTGCATTGCTGAAAGCCCCATAAGCTTTATCAGCGTTGCCAGAAGGGCTAGCATCAGCTGATGTCTGGTCTGTCTGACATCCACTAAGGAGAATCCCATTCCTCGGAAGAGCTCGTTTGCTGGCACCAGCATACACCTCTTCTGTTTTCCCTACTTCAACATCCATAGCTGGTTTGGTATAGTCCTCATTGTTGTCTTCAATCTTGTGCTTCAGAAACTCTAGGGCTAGGCCTCCAACAGCGCCCAATAAACCCCCGCTTCCTCCTGCTTTTTGACAATCAGAATGAGTTACATTCAGCTCTTACCAAAAAATAGCTACAGACTAAGAATTTTGTAATAGAGGACAAACGGATCTGAAGTTATGAACTCATATATGTATTCATGAAAAAAAAAAGTCCTGCCATTCTGGCTATCCATACAGTTACCAAGACTGTCACACTGACACTCACCAGGGTAATCCATAATAACTTAAAACAGAATCATGTTGAATGAAATGAATGAGTTTCAAGTGGATGGTAACTCACCTTCTTCACCTTGGTGACCCTTGAGCTTGTTAAGAATTATTTTCATGAACTTCTTAACCTTGGGACTTGAATCCTCCCCAAAGATGTCGAAGAGGGTGGGGCGGATCTTTCCTACATCAATGTCATCATTGCCTGTTTGTTCTTTAAGCATGTCAATGAGAGTTGAAAGTGGAAGCGACTTGTTCTTGGCGTAGCCCCATTGTTCTTGGTAGTGATCCTCCTCGAAAACCCTGTATTCTGGTTCGTAGTCCCTACTTTGATGGGAATGTGAAGGGATATGAATCCCTCGAGACTCGAAGGCTTCTGAAATGGTGTGCTTAACTGCTTTCTTCAGGAAGCCTGAAAAGCTGGATTCTGGAGAGCTGCTGCGCTGGGCCTTCTGGCCTTCATGATGTGGTTTTGTGCTCTCGCCTATTTGCTCTTTTGCGCCACTTATTAGACCACCACTATGGCATGAATCTGATACGATTGTGATCCTGCATCCATCAGGAACTTGGCAAACTAACTCCTTGAAGTCTTCATCTGTTCTAGCACAAAATTGACTGATTTTGAGATACAATCAAGGACTCATAAAGCAGAACAGGTTCCTTAAAGAAAAAACAGGTTAAACAATCTAGCAAGCACTGTCTAACTTTCTTAAAGAAAAAACAGGTTAATGAATCTCAGGTCTATGATTATGTGAAGTATTTGGATAGAGATTCAATAGACCACTCAATGTACAATATGAATCTACAGATTTCTTCAAGAATCTACAGATAAACAAAATGAACAATGTGATTTCTTCACTTGTTAGAGTAAGTATGGCCCAAAATATGCATTAACAGGTCAGTCGTACACACAATTGTAGACCTAGGAGGCTAGGATTCAGATCAATAGGCTCAAATGAAAAGCCAATGCTAAACAAGTGATTGAAACTTGAATTCATCAAAACCGCACAGCTTATCAAAATGACAAAACATCAGGTTTACAGTTTTGCCACAGTTGCATTAATCCCTGAACAAGTGATTGTGAAGTGAACATTCCATAGTTGCATTTGCAATCCCAATCAGCAGCCCTGCCCTGAGAAGTCTGGCAACTACAGATACATTCAGCTTCCTTAAATCATTACCCAATCCAAATCCACAACCTTATGCCGCCCTTTATCTTTCATTGTAACCCCACCCCCCTGCTTTCCCGTCCAAACAAATCGATATTTAAACGAGACGAATGAATTGTACAGGACTATATCTGTAGGCTGTAGCAATGAGATAACATCCATCTTCACCTCCTAAAGTCTAAAAGAAATGAGGTGATACTGTGATATGGAGAGTCGTTCTTTCAGGCTGACGCCATGAAATGCTTTTGTGAGTGCTCTACAAATAACTCGCTAAAGTATCCAAGGTTAATGAAACAGTTGCCTAAATGTAGCTTCTATTCTCACCCAGCAGAAGAGGTGATCACAGCAAAACAGATTGTTCTCACTGTAATCTCAAGTCGATTTCAAAAGAAAAAACAATTGTCAAGTCCCCTGTCTAGCGGTAGTAATGTTACAACTTACATACTGCTGCCTCCTGCTACATCTCTTCAGAATTCCATATTATGGCTCAACAGCTATGTTACAAATAGGCTATTCATTTCATCTCCAACAAAACCTAACACAGATACAGCCATTGGATACTTGATTTAGACTTCTTAACAAAAGTTTCCTTCGAAAAACCAAGCTCAACACTTAACAAGTACCCAAGCTGGACATTAAGAGCTAAATCTAAGTGACATTGCCCACTTATGACTTTGTTTCCTCCTTTACTCTTTCTGCAGAAGAGGTTTATAGATGTAGGCATGTAGCTCCTTAAAATAAAATGACGAGTCGCACAGGCATTCTTGTAAAGTATGTTCAATGGATTTGGCAGTAGGATGCTCTTTTTTTTCTTTTTTGAGGATTTCTGCAGCACGGATTGTCGAAAATCATAGCTCATAACTCATTGAATATGGCATTCTTTTTTCTTATTTTTTTTTTTGACAGAGAACATGGCACTCTTGATAGCAAGCAAGACTGCAAGAGCACCATCTTACTCTTACCCAAGAGAAGTTTCATCATTCATTAACTCATTACTAATAACTTCCCTACATTCTCGAGACAAATCACAGAAGGTTACAGAAACGGTTGCCTAAATGTGACTTCTTTTCTCATCCAGCAGGAGAAGTGATCATAGCAAACTCAGATTGTTCTAACTGTAATTGTTAGTTTGTTACTCAAGTCCCCTGTCTAGTCGTAGTATGTTATATAACGCTTCCTCCTTCATCTCTTCAGTATACCAAATTATGCCTCAACAGGGAACAGCTATCTTACAAATAGACTATTCATTTCATCTCCAATACTAACTTAGACTCTGGATTCATGGTTTTATAGATAAAATGTTTCCTGGGAACAACCAACACTTAACTAGTATCCCACCTGTAAATTAAGAACTGAAATCAACTTACATTCTACTCTTACCCAAGAGAAGTTTCATACTTTCACCAGTCATACTAATAACTTCCTTTCAATCTCGGGACATCTCACTTTGTTCACCAACACTTCTCATTAATCCAACCCCATTTTATATCTTACAACCCTCTTGCACGATAACATAATTCACGGCCTAAGAGGCTAAGATTGACAGGGTAATGTCACATAATTCATGAATCTCTACTTATCATAATCATACTCATTTCTGTTCTCTACATGATGAATATAATTTCCTTTCCCATCATCATTAATTACCTTATGCTTCTGTAAAGTATAATTAACAAATCATGACTATCTATCTCATCAACCAGGGGAGCAACAAACAGTAAAACGATCAAAGTCAACGCAAGAAAATGATCCATTATCCAATGATTACACAACATGACAGGCTGACAGCACACCAACCAAAGAAAAACATAACACTAACAAAACCAAAAAGCAAAAAAGAAGATAAACTCATTCATACCTGTAATGAGATTCATGTCAGTAGGGACAATACACTCATCATAGCCAGTATCATCAACGTCACCAGTCTCAGCAGGTAACCTAGTCCCATGACCACTATAATGAACAAACAAATAATCACCAGGATCAGCAGACTTAACCAAGTTTTCCAACGTTCTCCTTATGTTTTTCCCTGTTGGTTGCACGTAAGACCGATCAGTATCTATTAAGACCGTTATGTTCTCTTCATCAAACCTGTAACGGTCAACCAAGCAACTGTGCATTCTTCTTACGTCGTTTATGCAACCTTTTAGCTCTGCCTTTGTTCCTGGGTAGTTGCACCCTATCAACACTGCTTTCTTCATACCCATGTTGGAAATTCGAATGGTAGACTTTCTCTCTTTCTTGATATCTCAAGTTAAGTGCTTAGTTGTGTTTTCGTGTTTTTTTGATGGTGGGAAAGTCTGTTTTTTTGATGGGTGTCGTTGACCTGGTATTGTGAAAATGTGAGCTTGTGGAATTATTGTGATTGGTTGGTGGTGGGTGTGAAATGAAATGAAAAATGAAATTATATTAGTGATTTTTTTCTGTTTTTGTTTTATGGTCGATATGATGATTGAGCATCTGGTACATACAGAGCGGATTTGGTGTCCCTAATGATGTGCCATTTTATGTGTCAGTAAATCTTGATCTTATGTAATGTAATTTCTTTTAAATGTCTTACCTGATCATATACGGTTAAGATTAAAGTGATATACAAAATGTGACACTATCATGGGACCAAAGCCCAACCAGGATACATATATATACTTGCCCCACGTTTATAATGGCATTATTTGGCTAGTGGATTTTTTTAATTTTGGTTTTTTTCGTCAGCTATTGGATAATTGTATTGGGGCAGGAATTCAGACGCCAATTATTGTAAACCACATGACAATGTGTTGAAGACAGTTGGTCTACAAGCGACATTGCACATCGACTTTCCGCCTCTCTTTTTTTATTGTTTTTGTTTGCTATGATAAAACCTTAAAATTATAAGTCCAGTTGTATCAGTTAATTATTTTTTTTTAAAACAAAACTATTTATTTTAGGTTTTATTCTACAAAAGTAGTAAATCCAATGTAATAATTCAGAAAAGTTTAATGGATTATATCGGGTGACGATAGCTAGAGCTTTTTTTTTTTTGGTGTAGAAGATAGGTTGGTTAATTATAGGGTTGATTGAAATGTGACTCATATATAGTGAATTAGAATCGTTTAGATAGGATTTATGATCTGTCACATAGGATTACTGGGGCTGTGAGGCCACAAATTATACACCAAATGTTATGCCAATCAAACAGTTCCGGAAAGCTATGCCACTAGTCGTTAGCCATATGGTGCTACAGCCTACAGGCATGGATGATGGATGATAAGGATTAAGGAAATTAAGGACCAAAACACCAGGTTCCCTGCATGGTTGCACTAGAACATTCGCACAAGTCACCAACTCACCATTCACCAACATCATGTAATTTGATGATTTGATCATTCGAACTTCGAAGGGAATGAACATTTGCCATATACTTCGACAAAATTCCATTCGCACCAAAACTACCTCTTTATATAAAACCAAGGCCCATCAACCAAAGGAAACAGAGGGCATATATTAGCCCACCAGCACTGTCAACCCAAAATAAAAAGCCCACTAGACTTATTATGTCACTCTTTTCTATCCATCTTTCAATGCGACGAGTAAGTTTTCTCACACTTAATTATGGAAATTGGAATAACTCGGTCATGAATTACTCAATAACTATTGAATTTTCACCGTAATTTCGTCCAAAACTTTACTTGATCAAGGGTCAGGTTGAAAAATGGCAATATGCGTTAGGACTTTACTTGTAAATCAACATCATCATTCTCTCCTCCTTGTTCCTCTTTCCGAGCATAAAAACGACGTTATTTGTTTTCATTTAGTAAACATAAAAACGACATACTTATAACAGTTACAAGTAGACTACAAAGAATTTGTACTGTATTCACCTAGACTATTGTACCTCTGGTTGCTTAATACTACATTACGATTATTATTTTTCTGATATAATGTATTAGGCATGCTATGACAACCCTATCACTCGATGAGGATATAATCTTGGATATGATGAGGTTATGCAAGGGGAAAATTAGAGTGAGACTATAGAGCGTAGTAGTCATGCATATTGCTTTGTTGTCTATTTTGTATTTGCGCTTATCTTTCTTTCATAATTCGTAGGATAGTATGCATAGTAGAGTATTTCTATGTTTTATAATTCTCTTGTTGTACGTGTTTCCTACTTGCGCTTTTACGTTCTTTCACTGACTTTCTAATTAGAGTTTTATACTTTTTGAGTTCGCTATACAAGATATTTTCGTGCGCATGTTCTTTGAGTGAGGGTCAACTCGGAAACAGTCTTCTTCAAGTTAGGTAAGGTTGTGTACATCAGATCTTCTCAATAACTGATATGAAATTATTGGGTTGTTGTTGTAATTATTTTTTCTTGTAAGTCGAGAACTAAAACAACATAACTAATCTCCCTCTTTCCCTTAACAAACGTGATTAAAATTAAAAACCTTCAAGAAAAGATGTCATAATTAGGCTCCATATTAGGCTTAAACATCCCAAAGTTCTGCTCTTCACCAGCAGGTTTCAAATCTTCGTCTATCATTGCAAAAATATACCCTTCAAGATCAGCACCGGGTTTCTTAGGAGTCCCTGCATGGCTTAATATATATTGCTTGAAATTCTTATTGTAAGTCTTAGCAAGGTCTACATTCGTAAATTGGCCATTGCCATCATGTGGCCATCCAGTTTCGGACACTGTTAGGTTCACATTCGTTACACCTTCCTTTTCCATTGCCCAATAGAAGCTGTCAACCATAGCACTAAAGAGGTTGTTGTAGTTCAGCCCTTGGTCCTGGACTACTGGTCCAGTGGTGACGGTGAACTGAGCGTAATCGAGACGCACGTTCTTCGGGTCACCAGCGTAGGCCAAGTAGGGGTATACATTGATCAACAGTGGGGCGCCTTGAGATGAAAGGTATTTGATTATTCCTGGCATGTAGGGCTTGGCTGCTTCTGAGAATGTGGCGGCTGATGGTGGGTATGTCGATGTTAACACTGCCATGTTAACCACTGTGGTTGCTCTCATGGCCTACGAGATTAATAGATGCACACATTTGCAAGTCAGCGAAGGTAGACATCAAATTAGGAAAAATGCCGGTAATCTGATTTTAATTAGTATAACTTAGAACTTAACTTTTTTTGGTAAACTACAGGTCACTCTTTTAATAAACGTCAAATGATCAAACGTTATCTGTGGAAAATTCATTGTACCGCATCTATGTTATTCCTAACAAGTAACAACTTACCTCAAGTCCATGGCTCAAAATAACAGCCTGTAGATTTTGTATTGCCTGAAGTATACCTTCACTATACTGCCCAGGAATAACTTCATTTCCTACGGAAATGTAACGAATGGTGATGTCTTTTGCATACGGCAGAACATTGGCTGCGAACCACTCTTCAGCCGCGCCCTGGCTACTAGCTAGCTTGGGTATGTCTTCGTTACGAACACCTAAGGTTAGTGTGATCTCTTTGCCTCTGAGTGCTTCCATCATCGCATAATTTGGTTCAAAAATCCTCATGGCATCGATACCATATTTTTTGTATAGATTGACAGCATCAGTAGCAGAGGGCAGGTTATGTCCATTAAAACCATAACAGACTCCAATGCCTTTCGTAGGTTGGCCGTTAACCTTATTGTATATATTGCCTATGATAAAGAAAGAGAGGAGTGCAACATAGGGATAGGACATCATTTCGATTTTCGTAGGTGATTGATCGAACCTGATCTTATGCAATGGTATAATTTTGGTAAACTTAAAACGATATATAAAGGCCTAAAAAGTTACAATGCAAATGAATGAAGGATCAACCATGATATGATATGACTCCGCCATAATTGTACACGATCAAAAATCCAAAAACAGGGCCCCATCAAAAAATCCAAAAAAGGGCGTGTATCTTATTAATTGTGTCGATCAACCTTGTTTTGATTTCATCATTAACTGTACACTTCTTCCTCCACAAGAAAAACAATTTAAAAAAAGAAATCCAATGCATTTAATAACATATTCCCTCCCTTATACTCTTATCTTCCAACTTTTCTTATTAAATGTCCCACTTTTTTATCTTCTAACTTCCCTAATTTGGTCAAGGTATCCAATTAACGAGTCAGTCCGAATCTCATGTTTTCCGCCTCATCGAATTTCGAGCCGAGCCTGAGCGCCTTAGGCGGTTTGAGCTCGACTCCGTCTACACCCCTAATCTCATACCGAATGGGAAATTGAGGGGGTCTCATATATGCAGCCTTACCCCGAAAAATCAGGTGACTGTTTCTAGAAAAAAAAAGTCTCCATCTAATCATGTTACTCGAATGTACTGATGTACATGTGCTTTGTGCATTTGTGCCTATACTTCGACAAAATTCTTAAGGTCATTCGCACCAAATCTACAAATTATACCAAGGCCCATCCAACAGGGGAAACGAGGGCATAGACTAGCCCACCAGATGCCAGTCAACCCAAAAATAAAAGCCCACCAGACTTATTATGTCAATCCCTTTTTAGCTACCTTTCAATCCTCGATGAGTAATTCTCACACACATGGAAATTGGAATAACATTAACTCTCGTGTGTTTGATGATACCCCAAGGCCCAAACATCCCCACTAATCCTGTTAGTTTTCTTAGAGAAAGAGTAAGTGAGACTGTGAGGTGGAGACTGGAGCGTGACTGGCAGTGGAGGATCATTCGAGGCCACAGGGGTGAATTCATTAAAGGTTAGTGTGCTGTGGAATTAAAGCTGAATTGTTAGCCATTCTGAAGCAGCAATGCTACACGAATAGCCGGTATATATTCTGAAGCAATAGATATGCTGTGCAAGTCGTTTAAGGACCATTGTGCTGATTATCATCTAGTGAAGCAATGTAAGTTCATGCTCAAAAATGGAGCATAATAACTATAGTCTATAGAGAAACTAACCAAGTTGCGGATTGGAGTGCAGATCCTCTGTACCACTCTAGTGTACCACTCCCCTGTGCCACTACTTTTGATTGGTCCACGTCATACTTCAATAAAAAAAAATTGACCTCACGGTACACACTCTATTTGTTAATCTCTATCTTCCCAGCAAGTCAGCAACCATGGCCAAACCTCACATCATCGGCCTAAATATGGCCTCGCAGGCTTGTGCTCTTACCCCCTTCTTTGTAATCCGGCGAACAAATATAATATCTTAGTCCTGCAATCTCAATATCGACATAGCCATGACTTTCTTTGGGCAAAGCAATACCCCCATCCCACACCCAATGACATAAAGTCCATCAATTCTCCATTCATCATCAGTCATCCCTCTCTTATTTTGTTTTTTTTTTCTTGATCGGGTAATAGAATGTTGGCTGCCAATGACATGGTATTAGATGATGGCAATCTGCAGCACAATAGAGAGGAGGGAGACAAAGTTACTTAGGGGCCTATGGGGTTTTGTCATGTTTGTGTATGGAGGAATTATCGCTGGAATATGGTGAATGTCTGAGTTGGTTCGCTACTTCGCTGCCATGGTTGTCGTGTACGGATAGGTGTGAGTTGTGACAACCGACAACAACTTAGCACAGTATTAAAAACTGGGAGAAGGACTGAAAATAATGATATCTGAAGAAAATATTTAAGCTGACGTGGACCAATCAAAATTTGTGGCACAGGGAGTGGTACACTAGAGTGGTATAGAGGATCTGTGGCTTGCGAATCATGCAATCGATCAACTCGAAGAAAATAATGCTAGTATTTGATAATGCTCCATTAGAGATTAGAAGAATGCTCTCGGAGGATATCTCCGGGGTGGCTTGGCCAAAATGTGCCCGCAGTGCAGGGACAGATGAACCGTGATGAGGATGGACTGAGGTTGCTACTTGCTACTTAGCTCGTTACTTTAGTACCTCAGTCTTGTAACAAAAAAATCAACTTTCACCGTAATTTCCTCCAAACTTTACTGGACCAAGGGCCAGGTATAAAATGCGTTTAGACTTCTCTTCCTTGTAAACAACATCATCATTCTCTCCTTGTTCCTCTCTTTAAGCATAAAAATGACATTTTTTTTTTGGTAAACATAAAATCGGCATTTTTCTAAGTAGACTATACCAAGAATTTGTACTGTATTCACCTTGACTATGGTACTTGTACCTGTGTTACCTACTAATACTACATTACAATATTTTTTTCGGGTTGGTCGACTACTAAAAGTCTAAAACAACATAACCAAGCTCCCACTTCCCGACTAAAAGTCTAAATCCATAACATTCAAGAAAAGATGTCATAATTAGGCTCCATATTAGGCTTAAATATCCCAAAGTTCTGCTCTGCACCAGCAGGTTTCAAATCTTCGTCTATCATTGCAAAAATGTACCCTTCAAGATCAGCACCAGGTTTCTTAGGAGTTCCTTCATGGTTTAATATATGTTGCATGAAATTCTTATTGTAAGTCTGAGCAAGCTCTACACTCGTAAATTGGCCATTGCCATCATGTGGCCATCCACTTTCGGACACAACAAGTCCCACATCCGTTACACCTTGCTTTTCCATAGCCCAATAGAAACAATCAACCATAGCAGTAAACAAGTTGTAGTAGTCCAGCCCTTGGTCCTGGACTACTGGTCCGGTGGTGACGGTGAACTGAGCGTAATCAAGACGGACGTGCTCCGGGTCACCAGCGTAAGCCAAGTATGGGTATACATTGATCAAGAGGGGGGCGCCTTGAGATGAAAGGTATTGGATTATTCCTGTCATGTAGGGCATTGCTGCTTCTGTGAATGTGGCTGCTGATGGTGGGTATGTCGATGTTAACACTGCCATGTTAACCACTGTGGTTGCTCTCATGGCCTACAATAAGATTATTAGATGCACACATTTGCTAGTCAGCAAAGGTAGACATCAAATTAGGAAAAGTGCTGATATTGAAATCTGGTTATTGAATTGAATAATTTCAAGCTCACTAGATCTAATAACGTTAAATGATCAAACGATATATATACATACGGAAAATGCATTTTACATCGTTTATGTTATTAATAACGTACCTCAAGTCCATTGCTCAAAATAACAGCCTGCAGGTTTTGCATTGCCGGAAGTATACCTTCACTATACTGCCCAGGAACAACTTCATTTCCTACAGAAATGTAGAGAATGGTAATGTCTGTTGCATAAGGTAGAACGTTGGTTGCGAACCACTGCTCAGCTGCGGCCTGGCTACTAGCTAGCGTGGGTATGTCTTCGTTACGAACACCTAAGGTTAGTATGATCTCTTTGCCTCTGAGTGCTTCCATCATGGCACTGTTTGGTTCAAAAATCCTCATGGCATCAATACCGTATTTTTTGTATAGATTGACAGCATCAACAGGGGAGGGAAGATTATCTCCATTAAAACCATAACAAACTCCAATGTCTTTAGCAGGTTGTCCGTTAACTTTATTGTATATATTGGCTATGACAAACAAAGAGAAGATCAGTGCAACATAGGGATAGGACATCATTTAGCACGCAGTTCACTATGATTGATCTTACGCAATAATATAATTTTGGTAAACTGAAAATGATATATGAAGGCAAAAGTTATAAACAGATGAATGATCAAACATGCATGTTTTTTTATTTATTTTTAGAATGATCAACCATGTTTTGATTTGACTCCTTAAATTGTGCACAATCAAAAGTCCAAAAAAGGACATGTATCTAATTAATTGATTTGATCAACCATGTTTCGATTTCATTATTAATTTGTACACTTACTATTGCTCCACAGAAAAGGAAAAAAAAAACAAATTCATAACGTACTTGAATAGCTTCTAACGTTTAGAGCTTAATATGATTATAGGTTTTTTTTTGGTTTCATAATATGATTATAGATTTATAGGTTTACAGGCACTCAATTAAGACGACGACAACAACAGTCCAAGTGAATCCCATCTCAAATGGGGTACTGAGGGAGCCTAATGTACGTAGCCTTACCTCGATTTGAAAATCGGGAGACTGTTTCCAGAATGACCCACTTAGTACCTGTATGAGAAATGTCGTATAACCTGCAATGAAAAATCGTTAACAAACAATGTCCACATAAAAACCTTTGTACCTGCAATGTGAAAATCGTTAGATACCAAATGTACCCATAAAAACATGTCCTGCAATGAAAAATCGTTAATATCCAATATATCCATAAAAACAGAAAGTCGCAGAAACACATGTCAAGCCCAAAAACGCATGAGTAAACAAAACGCAACATGCAACACATGAACACTAGACTCGACAGGTTCTCACCTGCTAACACTACACCCTATCCTAAAAGAGGTAGCACCCTTATCCTAACAGTCTAATACCCTAATCCTCATTCTCCAAGAACTCCTATCTAAGGCCATGTCCTCGCTAAGTAATAGGTTAGTCATATCATTACTAATGCATTCACCCCAACTCTTCTTCGGCATGCCTCTCCGTCTAACCCCACTCACAACCTCGCACCTACGCACCGGTGCATCCGCGCCTCTCCTCCTAATATGCCCAAACCATCGTAGTCTGGTGTGATACCCGCTAACTTTACGATTTATTTAAGTATATTTTATGATGTTATAATAATTGTTGAGTTTGATATCAAAGAGAGTGTTTCGAAAAGTGCATATTTGTTTTATTAAGTTTTGAGGTACTCTTCATTTTTACGATTTAAAGTGATTTAAAGTGATTTTGAAATTTGATTTCAAAATGTGTTGTTTTGTAATTGTAAATTTTATTTTGTTAAGTTTTGAGGACAAAACTTATTTTAAAGAGGATAGATTGTGAAACCCCGTATTTTCATAATTATTTTATATATACTTTTAAGTTATTTTTATTAAAGAATTTCTATTTTATTATTTATATATAATGAATCCTTGTTTTATTAAATGAAAATGTACTTTATTATCAATAGGATTTTCTGGTTTATTTTGGGTATTTCGTATTTATTGTTAACCCTAAAAGTCAGTTTCCATTCAGTGTATTGATCAGTTGAAAATTAGGCTACACTGTACCCTTTACACCTCTCCCTCACGTCACCCTCTCACCCAAACAAAGGAAACAGAAGAAAACTAGATCTCAAACCCATGAACTCCACTCTCTCTCCCCGACCACTCTCTCCCCACCGCGCGCACAGCCCTCCCCGGCGGACGCTTGTTGTCGACGAATGCCCAGATCGACCGCTGGACGTCGTCTGCCCCCTTTGAACGCATAGATCTCACCGTTGAAGCACCCACTCCCTCTCTCCTCGTTTTCGATCCGGGTCAACTACGACCCATCGTTTTCGTCGACAACCGCTTGTTATGGTGTCTCGAAGGACGTGACAGAACACACCACCAGCCAAGGCGGCCACCTCTGCGTGTGCCACGACCGGTGACATGGGCCCAGCCCTTTGTTTAGGGTGATAACCGTTTTGCCTTGACCGCGACCCGTTTTGTGTGGTTGTCGACACCCACACGCGATGGGTGGCTCGACAAGACGGCACAATGCGCCACCAACGACGACGCCTTAGCCTGGCCGCGTTCCAGCCGTCGACGTGGGCCCTGCCCCTTTGTTTTGTGTCGACCCGTTTGCCCATTTATGCGACCCGTTTTTGAAAACTTGACCCGTTTGGGTTATTTGGACAGTTTGACTTTTGACCAGTTTGACTTTGATGGTAATGGATCTTTGGTCTTGAATTGTTTTAAAAAGAAAATGAAAATGGTTTCTATTTATGTTTTGTTCTAAGAATGATTTTGGATAATTTCAAATAAATATTTATTGGGTATTTGTTTTGTTATAGAGGGTGACCGCGATACCGAACTAGGACTGAACCGTATTGGATTATTAGCTATTTGAGGTAATTACGATTATCTCATGCCACATGGTTGTTTTATGTGCTAGTATGACTATGATATTAAATTTATTATATGGTATGAGATTGACCTTTATATATGTATGGATATTTGGTATTCGACTTATGTATGTACACCGTATGAATTGATTGAAGTTTACGATTATATAGAAGATGATTATGATTATGATTAGTTCGAATGATTAACTTTGTTAAGATGATGATGGTCATAATAATGATTTTGATTATATTTTATGATTAGTAATAACGATCAAGTTTATGATGATTAAGTATAATGGTTATTTTATGATTTATTATGAAAAGACGATGTTAAAAGGTGTGACACACGAGTCATAAAGAATAAAGAAAATTATATTATGAATGATTATTATGATTATAATTGTTATGAGCCCTACCTGTGTTTGTAACCTTACCTTAAACGGTAAATAACGTAAACTGTAACGGGAAGTAATCTCGTCTGCAGACCCTCATCCTTGGCCCGGATGAGGGGCCATCTGACAGGAGACTCAGGACTTTTATGATGCCTCGTTCATTTATGAACTGGCTTATGTTTATGATTGCCTTTTTAGGCTAGTCGTTTCCTAGTTGGTTTTGTATGCCCTTTATTGGGACCCTGACTAGGATAGGCGTGCACACCGAGACTTATGTATGTTATGGTGCCGGCCACGAGGGTTCCTACCATAGGGGCTCCCGCTATGATTATGATGTTCGCTTCCCAACACCAAAGATAAATGATTAAAGATATTTAAGTTACAAGTAATGTTATTTTGATTTTAATTAAATGCTTCCGCTATTGTTTGATGTATCTGA
>ONZK01003211.1:3055-14141 GCA_900322385.1 Pharnaceum exiguum
TCCCCCCCCCCCCCCCCCCCCCCCTTTTAAGTTGTCATCACCAGCGTCACAAATAAAATCCCTATGTCTTCCTCCAAAAAAAAAGACCCACTGCCTACCGTATACCATCCCCAACACCACCACCACCACCCATCACGCCTGCCGTGTTTGGCCATCGATCCAGCACCCTCATCTAAGACGTGCCTCCTAACTCCTACCACACCCACTATCTTTCTCCACCTGTCCCATCTGCCAATCCCTTACAGTTTTCTCATTTTTCTAACATTTCTCATATTTCCAGATCTAATCCAATGTAGAGTTTTTGGTGCCTCCGCCCTCCGGTAGGCGCAACTCAAGAGATAAACCCTAAACCCCTAATATTATTAACTTCAAGCTTTTTGGGTTCACCCTCCTTATCTAGGGTGTCTTTTGGTTATGCCACTGAAAGCCGACAGTTGCATGGCGGTCATGATGGTGGCCGGAGATAGGGAAGGTGGAATACCAAGGGTGGTTTGGCATTAAGAAGTCAAGAATGGGTAGGGTAAGGAAGGTTGATGGTGGTGGATGAGGTTTGGAGTATTGGTCGACTATCATTTTCATTGATTTTTTTTGATAGAAAATTAAATTTTATAAATCAAATGTCAAAAGAGCCGCCAAGAGCTCAGTAAAAAATACAAAGAGTGCCAATTACATTGTACAAGTGACACCGGATAATAATTCTTAAAAGCCCCACCCCACTTCACCCAAAAGGACGCTAAGAATTCCACCCTTCCCAAAATAAAATCTATAGAGTAAGAGTCCTTATCAAAAACCCGACTATTACACTCCAGCCAAATACACCAACATATGAGAACATGAGAACACCTTTTCATTTTCAAGAAAGTTCGCTGTTTTCAAGAGAGTATTAAAAAAGCTAAACATGCGCCTACGTTCACATATTAAGCAACAAACACAGACATAAATTAACAAATAAAAAGATCCCTGGCTCCCAGCAGAAAATTTAGTATTAACTAGCAAGCATACAAGAAGTATAGAAAAGGAAGAAAGGGCAAGGGGGAGAGTTCGATTTTCACCCTCCGTGACCAATGCAGATATTGGCAATCCCTCATATTAGCCGATGGCTATTAAAAAACAAAGATAAAAAAGATTGGCATTTGGCACTAACCAGATAAGTCAATAGAAGGATCATTGTAGCTGTCCATAGCTGCTTGCCAACCTGAATTATAACATGATAAGAGAGAATATAATTGCAGATTTGTCATTTCTTTCAAAATATCACTTTCTCCTTACGTATACATAGATAATTTTCAAATTTGGTCTTTCAACTATAGTTACAGAAAGTAAGAAAAGCGTTTCAAAATTCAGTATTCGGTGGCTATTATTCTCATGAAACCCTCTTTATGATTGAGAGAGAGGACTTGATTTTGAAATATTAATGCAACACTAGTGCAAGTGTGTAGAGCAAGGTTTGCTTCAACTTTCGAGAGGAAATCTCTGAGTATGTAAGCATGAATCACTATACTCTTTGACTATATGAAATGCTCTACCTTCCTCTTAAAAAGGAAAAAAAAAACCTGGAGCAAGCGTCAAAGAAGTTAAGGGGTGACCATTTGAGCCTCGAGAGAACACAACAAACAATAAAGCTATTTGCCCACACATCGAGCTCATTTAACTATTTGAGCTTTTTTCCAAGGGTCCCTTAGTTGATTGATTAGTTTTTGTGTTAACTGTTAATTACACCTGGACAGGAAGACTTCCAATGAAAATAGCAAGAAGCTCACAGAAAAGTGATACGACTAAAGCAAAGAACAAAACTAGGGTCTTGTAGGGTCTTGCTACGGAGCTATGCCCTCATCACTTGCCTTCCACCACTGAAGTGTTCATGATCAACATGAGGCCACGGCGCTAGCAACATTAAGAAACAATCAAAAAAAGAGCATAGGCAGCATCACAAGTTCTTCTCCACTCAGCAAATGCATCCATGAGATATAAGATCTCTTGTCCACAAACTGAATGTCATCATGTTCAGAGATAAAGGGATCCTGACCCATTTAGGTGTAATTTCATACTGAAAGTTGTAGGCTCATCTGCTCTCAGTCTCACGGTTAGCAAGATCCAAACATCAGAAAGCATACCGAACCAGCTAACCCACTCAATTGCTCACAAATATCCTAGCTGCTGCCCGCCATTATTTCATCCCTGCACTTCTTTTAGGGTGTGGGAAGGAAGGGAGGGTTGCGGTGACTACAGGGTCAAATGAAATTTTGTTTCATAAACTTGCTCTCAAGTTCAACCTTCTTTTCACTTTGTTAGTGGGTAGTGAGAGAGTCAAAGATACAACCATAAACAACATAAATTGTTACTCACTTAGGGAGAGAAAATATCTTACGTTGCTGCAGAAGCTGAGAAGCCTCACTTCTAGAACACCCACGCAGCCCAACTAATTGAGGCTGATAGCTCTCATTTAAGGACTTGCTGCTTCCTGAATCTGAACGACCTATGCTTGGAACAGTTCGAAGACCAGTGCCCATATTCCTCTCCCAATCATTTGAGTGAAGACTGCTTGCTCGTTCAGATCGATCTGCGAGTGTACATAGAAGTTCAAGCACATCAAGACAAGGTCATAAATGAAGCTAACACTTCAGTCTCTAAGAAACCATTGCTTCCGCGGTTCTAAATCTAGCAACTGTAGTACACAAGGGACCCTAAAATGGGATGGCCGAGCAACGGAAAGCAGATAAATATGCTAGTTTCACAACTAGCCCAGATTTTTTTATTTTTTTAGATAACATGGGTATCTAGGCTTCGCTAACTAATCCCATGGGCCCTGAAGTTAACTATCACAACTAGCCCAGATAACCTACAAGACTGCCCCAACAAATCAGTAACTCTATTAAGCACACTTGAATAAGAATTCAGAGTTATCAATCTGATAAGTTGCTGCTTTGGCAACAAATTGTATAACACATGGAGACAGTACATTAGTTGGATATGAAAATCGAAGAATTACATCAAAAAAGAGTCCCATGGAATTTGTCAAGGTGCCGAAGCTCAAAAGTGTAATAATCTTACAGACGTGGCGCCAGCCAGGAGTTGTAGATCTCTATTTATCATTTAAAACATGAGCTATCTAGAGAGAAACTAATAGTATAAATGTCATAATAGCTCTTTCCCTTGTCTTAAATTAACTATTTTGTTAATAAAACCATATGGTATAAGGATCCAGTAGAGTATCTCGAACAACAAAAAAAAAAAGTTGGGGGCTATGATTCAAGCCCTTAATTTTTGGTGTGTAAAATTAGGTTCTACTATTGAGCTAGGAGAGGCCAAAGTGCAAAAAGAAAATTAAGCAGGGAGGCCAGGCCCGTGAAAGGATCCTTGCAGTGCTAAATAAAATGAAGACGGGAAAGAGAGAGGGAGAGGGGATGAATTTGGGAGTACCTGATTTGCGCCTGTTGGGGCCGCGGGACCTGAAAGTAAATAAATTTAAAGATAAATGATTAGTATTATTTTATTTTATTATTATTTTAAAAAAAAAAGAGAGAGAGTGGAGTAGAGTAGACCTACCTTTGATTGGGAGGAGCATAGCGTTTGATGGGTGCTGATGTGGCGGCGGAAGGGGGATGAGGAGCAAGAGGATCTGAAGGAAGTGGGTTGTTGTTGTTGTTGTTGTTGTTGTTGTTGGTATTAATAAGGGAAGTAATATTGATGTTGTTGTTAGTATCGTTCAGTAACATTGTGATGGACTGACTGATGGGTTGGTTGCTTTGCTTTCTATCGATCGATGATATATATGCCACTGACTGACTGACTGACTGACTGACCTACTGAGATACTGTTCTCTTTCTCTGCTTATTTTTTACGGAGAGTGAGACCATAAAGACGGCAAGTTTCTTTTTTTCTTTTTCTTTTCCTTTTTTTTAAAACGAGCCGACTTCGAGCTTACTTTAAAAAGTCAGCTCACTATATAAATTGAGCCGACTTTGACTGAATTATCAACCAATGGTGATTTACTTTGGACGAAATTGTTGAAAACCCCTTTTATATAGGCAACTTTGTAAGGAACCCCCTTTTAAAAAAGTTTTTGTAAGGAACCCCTTTTAAAAAAGTTTTTGTAAGGAACCCCCTTATTAAAGAAAAACCGAGGTAAAGAACCACCTTTTTTACATGAATTGACCTAAATACCCCTAGCATTTTGGCAAAATAACAGCGCGTCATCACAGTCCTTCTACCCACCTAGATCCATTTGACTTTTCCTTTAAAAAAAAATCGTACTTTTCTGTTTTCATTTCCCTTCATTACACCTAAAAACACACTCCTTGGTCTCTCTCCCTTGACTATTGATGTAAAAACCCACCAAAAATATGATTAGCAAATATTCAGACTTAATCAAATTAAGATGTTTTTTTTCCATGTTAGATTACATTACATGTGATCAGCCATCAAAAGCATGCATTGTTTAACTAATTGCCATTTTTTATTTTGCTCTCTCATTAGATAATTCAATGGTTGGTACTATGAAAAAGGATTTCTTTTTAAAAAAAACATTGATGCATTCAAAAATAATATGATGAATAAGAATATTTTTTTTTCATGATGTGGTATTGATGGTGCTTTTGAAATTAGTAAGAGGCAAAATGGAAGATGAGCGAAAGAGAGATGAGGCAAATGTTTACAGATGAGATGCATGAGGTGTAGAGATGAGCTAATGGAATGATAAATTTTTTAGAGGTAATTGAAATGAAGTACTGGAGAAAATAGGAGATGGAGAAGATGGAAGAATGGGTCACACGCAAGCCAGGAAATGGATCGCACGCGAGGGTATTTTAGTCACTTCATGTGAAAAAGGTGGTTCTTTACCTCGGTTTTTCTGTTGAAAGGGAGTTCCTTACAAAAACTTTTTTAAAAGGGGGTTCCTTACAAAAGTGTCTATATAAAAGGGGGTTTTCAACAATTTCGTTTTTACTTTGATTGAATTTGACTTATCGTGGTTAAGTTGAGATGAATTTGACCGAATTTCGAATTTAGACTGACTTTTGCCTCTTTACTGCTATAACCAATTTTAACCGAGCTACCTCAAAGTCAGGTGACTCGGTCAACGAGTCAATTATAACTGACTTTGACCCGAATTAAACCGAGTGGTTTTGAGCCTAGTAGCCAAATCAGTTCTACCTGGCAGCTGCCCTTATTCTTACTCTTGAATTTAATTTTGTTTGATTGATCTTATAGGCTAGGCAAAGTCATAGTTTTCTTTTGTTTTTCGGCTCCCCTGGCCTAGTACACCCAAAAAAAAAAATGTCCATCCCTAATTCCATGTACACTCCCACAGAACTTTGGAGTAGCCTACTAAAACAACTTATACCGGAAAAGTGGTAGCGGGAATTACAGATGGGAAGGGGAAAAGGAGAAAGAATTGAGATTTTCAGATTTCATAAAGTTCACTCTTTGATTAATCTATCAAACAAAGCTTTAGGCTTTAGCTGCTCCTGCAGTAGCCTTGCTGGCGATGATCTGCTCATATAGATCTCTGATCTTCAACCCGACAATGGTTTGGAAGAAACCAGTTCCATTGTTGCTTCCTGGGAAGTCATATCTTTGGAGCCTAAGCTACTTTGAACCCATTTACACATCCTTAAAATCTAGTTATACATAAGATGACAAACGCAAACCATTCTGTGCGATCGATCAGCCTAGCCTACACAAGCACAAGTTGACAGCATATCTGAATGCTCCCTACACTGACCATGTTCAAACTGATTTCATGCAATCTCTCGCTAATTCTTCCCGAAAGTTGAGTTCCACAGGAAAATATATGGACCATGATTGCATTTGTCAATGCGACAATTGCTACAACCTCTCATGCTAAACTCTAACTGAAGCTGGTACCACGATAAGGTATAACAAAACTTCCGCATCAGAATCAGAAATTCAAGGTAAAGGCAAGTTACAGAAGTACGAAGCATCAAGCTCATCAAGGTACTCAGCAGACTAGCAGAGTTTACAGATTAAAGAAACCACAGAAAAGCACGAAATGCAACTGCTGGATTAGCACAGTGGACAAACGGTTATATAGATATCTTATCTACCCAAGAGAGTAGAAAAGGTATCAAGAAGCCGGGCAAAAGACACGCACATAAGTGGAAGATATGTGTGCATAACATAGTAAATATCTACCCGGTCTAACTTTAAAGGAACTCCCTTCACAACATAGCCTACTTTCGAAGTTCGAGCCGCCTCAAACACAAGACAGATTATTTGACCAAAAAATGAAAAATCAATGGATCACCAATTCACCATGCTGTATGTTGCTTAACTTCAAGATACCTACCATCACACCTGACTACAAGATAAACCCGCCAAATTTTGCATTTCTGATCCTTGAGTTCCAATCTGGATTCGCTGGACAAACTTATCCGAACCACAACTTCCTTCAGTATTATCTGCATCACAACTGGAAAAAAGAACATTTTAACAAATACCATCATCTCTATTTCAAAATGTCAGTCGCAAATTATTTCAATCTCAAAGTAACCAATGCCAGATTAAACATCACTCTATCACATTCAATTTGCGAGAGAAAGGTCACAATGTCTATCTCCCATCCACATTGCACAACTAAACTTAAACTATAGCCCTCATGTGCAAGTGGTGGTCGCAACATATGCAGCTACTGTAAAACAATGGATAATGGCATCAACATCTACCAAAGATGTGTTTTAAGATATGACAAGCAATGGCCTCACTGCCCTTATACAAGGGCCCAATTAAACAAAGACAAATGAAAAGGATAATGCATAATGATCACAGTTGATTTCCCCCTCTCAGTCCCCTTATTTTAAAACTAAAAAGCAACATCCCTTATTTTAAAACTAAAAAGCAACATTTTAATATCCAAAAGAGAATGAAAAAATAAGTTGAACACAATAAGAAAAGAAGAATAACAAGCAGCAGTTGAAAGAACTTACAATAACAAAGTAAAGGGCACAATTTCATCTAGATCCATGAAACTTAGTCCAGAATCAATCATACAGTTTATGACTCCTTGCCTCAATGACTCATCACGCAAGTGTGGCTCCAAACTTGATCCTACTTCGGAACTATCAATGGAACTATCAACGGAATACAATTCCCCATTTGAAAACATAAGGAACAATCCACCTAGAAAGATCTCCTTATCGAAAGCCAAGTCAAACACCTCACCAAGTGGTTTATCATTCTCGTATATAACCCATGACTCATTCGACAAAAGGGACAAAGTCTCCTCGCCAAAAGAATAAATTAGTGCTCTAAGCACAACAACCACTTCATATTCTTTCCCAGAATTGAGACTTTTTACCTTTTCAATTGCACCCTTGAGTTTATCCACAGATTCACAACTAACCTCTCCCTTAAAGAAGTATACAAGAACAATCCAAAGACGGTCTTCTGAGAATAGCTCGCTAGTTTTATGGTTGCGGCAAAGAAGAGATTGTTGCAACAACGCTTTCAAATTCAAAATCTTAAGCCTGTCGACTTTTGTTTGGATGGCTTGTTCTCTAGTGAAAGGGCAATTATCAACCCCAAAGGTTGTCATAACCTCCAATCCATATTGATCCACAACCATCTTCGTAGGATCAAGGATGACAAGTCTGTCCTTCTGACTTGGAAACCGATAGTACAATTTGCGGCTTGTAGAATCCTTAAAAGGTACAAGACACCAGTCTGGAGAACCAACTTCCACTAAAGCACGCCTGATGAGCTGTTGAAATAGATTGGGGTCCTCCCTATTGTGCAATGGCATGGGGACCACGAGTATTTCAAAGACTTGATGTTTAGAGAGGCGGTGAGCTTCCGCAACCAACTTGATAGAGTCACGCCCGGTAAAATAAAGGTACAACCCCACAACTATTTTCCTTAACTCACAAACCCTTACAAGCTTACCCGACAACCTTTCGAAAGAGTGGGACGAGGCGCAATCCAAAAGGTATTCCAGAGAATAAGAGTCCCCCAAAGTCTTGAAGAAAGTTCTGATAATCATGCTCGGTAAAAGGGTAGAGAGCGGCCCCCCAAAGACCAAGGGAGACAAGAATGTTATCTGATAACATGACCTCATGACTTAAGACGTCGACAAGAATAGCACTGACACATAGGCAGTTGTCTCGAAGGTTCAGAAGCCTGCACAAGGAGTGGCAGCGCACTGTGTCCTCAAAAGGAACAGAAACGCACCCGGGTAATGCTTCAAAGAGGCGCTGAAAAGCTCCCTTATCTCCAGCCCAACCCGGGAGCATATAAGGGATGATAACCGCTTGGACGAAATCGTCGCCGTGGAGCTCTTTAAGCTCCATGGTTGCGCTCGATAGGCAACGAAGATCCCATCCACAGGGTCTCAAGACGGGGACAAAGAGGCAGCAGGCTATGATATACCTTTTTGAACCGAGAGCCTTCTCAACACCGACCGTATCGCCTCTGCCTCCGCAGACAAGAAGAGCCTCTTCCTTAGCCTTAGGAAAAGATATAAGGCTCAATAAATCAATGTGTGATCCTTTCTTCGGGGGAGTGATATCAAAGCCCGAGTTGCTTAGCTCCAGAAGCGAAACATTACGAAGTTCACTTGAAACAGAGATAGTCAACTCGTTGAACTTCTTTAACGCACTAAAAATTGTGTTGGTATCTATCTTTGTTGATTTTGGTTCGCGCTCTTTAAGCCAATTATCCGGGTCTAAAGCATCGTCAATAGCACGAGGGAAGAAGCACTCATGTGGAATACTAGAAGCAAGGTCTCCAGCCTCATCAGTAGACAAGACATTCTCAGTAACAACTTTTCCGGAGTCCTCAGACAAGGCAATATCAAGAGGAGGGGGTAAAGCATTCTCAGTATCAACTTGGCCAGAGTCCTCAGACGAGACAGTAATATCAGGTGGATGGGGTAATATAAAATCAGCATCAACTTCTCCAGGCTCCATAGACATGACCTAATAATGATTATGTAACAATTCACGCACAAACAAACGCAAATAGAAATAGTTAAAACCCATAACTGCACCATACCCATACATACTCGTATATACATATAGAGATAATAAATTCAGCAATCAGCATGCAACACCAACAACAACCCAGTGTAATCCCCATTCTATGGGGGTTGGCCAGTCATGATGTAAACACTCTAAATAGAGAATATGGTTATCTTAATTTCTAATAGACATAGTACTTGATAAAATTAAACAAAAAAACAGATGGACGAAATAGAGAGGGGAGGAGTGCAAAATAATAAAAGAACGGATTTGGTAATTTAACCTGAGATTTGTAGCACGTTTCCTCACTTGCAACCCCTTTTCGTCCCATTTCATAGCTCTCCATTAATCCCTTTTAATCTCTTTTTTTTTTCCAACGCACAAGACCTGTTCGACGAACTTCCTCACTGAATTCCATCACCTCATTTTGATCTTTTGGTCATCTGGGTACTCTTAATTTCCAGTGTTTTTAAGTGGGTAGAATTTAGTTTTCTGAAAAAAGATGGTTATCATTGATTCTCCGCATGCTTGCTCATGTTTATGCTTGGACAAAAGTATGAGCCTTAAGAACTGTGGGGATGTTGGCTTTAGCAGGAAATCAGCGGGAAGAAGGCAGTATAACCACAGAAAAGCACGACAGGCAACTGCTGGATTAGCACAGTGGACAAACGGTTATATAGATAGTCATTAATTCTATGAAAGATGATAATACCTTGAAAAAAATTCAAATGTGAGGATGCTACCAAGGTAGAGAGGAGAGCTTCAATTAGAATCTAAACATGCTCAGCTTTTACAAAACATCAAAGAAAAGAAGAAAACACAGCTCTGAAGAAATGGGAGGTTGCAAAACAAGAAGGAATCTTCAATAATTGAAGGGAGTGAATCTTTGAATACTTCAAAATGGGAATTTTAATTCTGTTACATAAAGCAATATCTTGCGTTCAATTATTACATGTTGTTTCAAATTAAGAAAAGGCACATATGTTCCATTGTCAAGAACTCAAGATAGCACCCGGAACAGGTGACCATATACCTTAATTTTTCTTTTCTCCTTTATAAGACGAATCCTGTCTTGCTCTCCTTTTACCAATCCGTTTCTATTATGCTCACTTGTACTTACCATGCCACCCAACACTGCACGGATAATTTGATGTATTGAGGAGGTAGAAGGAGGGTATCAAGACAGATATTTGGTGACATTCTGACTGACCAAATAACAAAGTTCTATACACTACCCCCAACATGCCATCCAAAAGATACCTTAAGACTTGGAGTTCCAATTTCCATGGCGTTCGCAATTCACCTTCTTTACTTGTCAGACAAGAGAAAATATCAGACCAACAGAAAGAAAAGACTTGCTACAACTATCATTTCAATGCTCAAGCAGCACCTATGTGAGGATAAGAAAGGAATCAAATTACAAGCTAATACTCACTAACATAATAGGCCATCTAATGCAGCCTCTGCATATATCAGAATCACCACCAATACAGAAGCAAATGCTATCAGATCCTCTCAGATCAAAATGGCGTTTTGGCATTACAACCACCCAAGTAGCTATGGGTTCCACCACCTCTGAGAAAGTGAGTACTTACAAATTGTAGAGATCATCCTCCACCATAGGTCCTCCACAGGACCCATCAACAAATTACCAAGAGTTCTACACAACGAAAATAACTAAAATAGCGTTCACAAGGAAAGCTAAAGGTGTAGTAGCATACGGCTGCTCATCAGGATCAGGGCTTCGCTTGAGTCACTGATAGTTATAGTGGAAGGATCAGCTGATTTAGAAAGAGATTGAACTACAAATCCAAGGGACTGTCCAACCACAAAAAAATTGCCCTGAATATTGACTGATCTCCACGACTCCAGAGATAAGATTGTGAATGATATCTAGGTTTTTTTTTCCTTTAAAGCAGGAAATGAACATTCACCCTCTCAAAACCTACAAAAAAAATCGTAATAGCTGTGCCTGTCTGTCACTATTCACTTGATCAATGCAGATAAAAGAAGTAAAGGCTCAAAAATTATTATTTGGACATCAACAGCAAATTTGACATAGGAGAAGGCAGACATTATATCAACTCCATCAAACCAAACCCCAAAGTTAGACC
>ONZK01003211.1:14607-29893 GCA_900322385.1 Pharnaceum exiguum
CCCCCCCCCCCCCCCCCCCCCCAACCCGGCTGGTCAAGCCAGGCAAAAAACAGCGTTATTTTTTGGCTGAATATCAGTCAAAACGCACAGTCTTGACTGACATTCAGCCAAAACGGCACATTCCATGCCCACTTTACACAAGTCAGAGCAGCCATGCGGGGACCCCATGTGTCCCCCCTTTGATTTTTTCTAATTCGTTTGTTATTTATAATATGAAATTAACTTTTTAAGTGATAAAAGAAATATAAAAAACATTAAAATTACCATAGTTCATAATTTTCCATCCTCTATCTACAGACACCTATTTTTATATATTTAGTATAAAAAATAGTATTTTAAAAATCACACACTTTCATTTTAGCAGGTTTTTTAATAATTAAACGCCTGGGTCGGCCGGACGACCCGAACTCAGGCCAAACCCGAAAGTAAGCCGAACATGAAAATGCATTTCTGATTACCAAACCAGGCCCTCTTGATCAAAAGAACACTCAACCAGTCTTACAAATTTTCACTCTAATCACAGTAAAGCATTGAATAACAATTGTACAACTGCTACTTCCCCAAATATAACACAAGCTCCAAGGATCAAACATCATCATCAACAACAGCTGCATAACCTTAGAATGAACCCTCACAATTAAGATTTTATATTAAAGTGACCACTATAGGATTCTTATTATCAACCACATATTGATTACAGAGTTGCAGAAATAAGTTCAATGATTGTACTAATGATTAACTTAAACAGCACACTTGTTGGAAGCTAAACATAAATCTCTAGCTCTCACAGGGAGATGCCACCTGTTTCATTACATCAGTGCAGGAGCAAATGCGATCAGATCCTATCAAAATAAAATTGGTGTTTTTGTAATGCAACCGACAACACGTCCATGACAAAGTAACTACTTAAGATACACTGAGTCATCCTCCATTTGCCACTAAACATCAATAAACTAAGAATAGTTTAAGACAAGAACAAATAATATTGCACAGCAGG
The DNA here is from genome assembly GCA_900322385.1 of Pharnaceum exiguum. Taxonomy (NCBI): domain Eukaryota; kingdom Viridiplantae; phylum Streptophyta; class Magnoliopsida; order Caryophyllales; family Molluginaceae; genus Pharnaceum; species Pharnaceum exiguum. The sequence goes on from ONZK01003211.1 coordinate 15,605, forward strand.
AATGGCTTCCAAAGGAAAAAATAGCAGCATTAATGATGCAATCAGGTCAGGGATTCTGTTTGATTATGATAGAGGGATCAATTTAATGAGAGAAGCACGAAACTGAACCACAGACCCAACTCACCCAAGGGACTGTGGAGACCACAAACGTTACTCAAAAAAAAGAAGTCATCCTATCAACTAATGTCCATTCTTAAATAAAAATTACAAAACGCTAATTGGCAAATACGTACCAACAGGCAACTGAACAATTGGTCCCTTGCCCAAGAAAAGAAAAAAAAAGGAGCTTGTTGCCCATGATGACACGGAATTCCTTCATAAAAAGCACAGCTACAGAACTCATTAACAAACAGTAAAGATGACACATATCTTGCCAAAGTTCCAAACATATACAGTCAAAAGCTTCACAACACAACCATTACTGCTCTCATGGAAGAAAAAAAAACAAACAAACAAACAAACAGTGGTTTAATGAAGGACCTACACTCATTTGTCAAATCCTTGTTCAACTGATTAAGAAAGCTTACAACTGCTGTTGAGAAGGTGACATCTGTTGAGGTGCCCACGATTACCTTGTTTGCCTTGTTTCCATTATAAGACATCGGCTGCTTTCCTTAATTAGCTAATCCTTTTCCCCATTGGTTTCTCTTATCCTAAATAAATAGATAATTTTCCAATGGTATTAGCATTTACCAACTACCAAATACTTCAGATAGGGTTTATTTAGCTGAATACCTACTCAATAATAGCATAACATGCTGGAAGAAGCTACCATACCTTTTCTGAGGTACCAACACTGCCTGACTTGTATCATAGATCCATTAGTCTCAATAAGCACAATTTTTCAGCCTGCAAATGTGATACAATGTTATAAACAGGTTATACTAAAGAGTAAAAATCCATGAAAAACGGTAACCTGTAATCTGAAAGAGTAGCAAAAAGTTACCCAGTTGTTAGACTTGTCAATGATGATGATGATGAAAACATGCATAAATTTGAGCATTTGCGGTCAGAGTTCTGCCAGCACCGGTAACCTTCTTCCCAATGTTTCTATGAGAAGAAAATAGGGATTCTGACTTAGAGAAGCTGAGAGGGTTGAAGGTTCACAGAGCTGTTTGGGGAAGATTCTTCTTATGATAGTAAATATGCAGAGCTTCCTCTAGTCAAGGAAATACTGCAATAGTTTTCCAACTTGAATAACATACAACTCAGAGATTAAATGAGCAATAATATGCTCTAAAGTAAAGTCAAATACCTTGGTATAGAGCTATGGCAGGGGAAAAAATCCAGCTGTGTATATAAGACTGAAATTATCAAATTGCATTGTCTACACCTGAGTCGCTCAGTATCTGACCACTATTCTTCAGCTGCCCTATAAAGGGAATAAGATTAATATAGAAAGTCCGCCAACACTTGGCGCTAGGCTATGACCAATGCGTCAAAGACTAGCCCTAGGCACACCTCGGCCAAAAGGCGCACAAAAGACACATCTAGGCGCACTCGACTAAGCGCCCAAAAAACGTGCCTCAAAGATCCGTTGATGCGTCTAGATTTGTTAAATAAAAAACTTGCAGTGGCAAAAAAAAAACGTGTTACACCTTGCACATTCTAAACCAAGGAAGCAAGGAACTTCTCGTTCTTTACCTGAAGCTCAAGATCATTCAGGTAATCATTGCTCATTTACCAATCAAAGTAAACACAAAGCTAAATGCAAATGCAGTTCCACTGGAACTTCCCCATACGAGGTAATACAAAAATCAACTATTTCATTCAATTCATCGTATACCCCTAACTGAAAAGCTAGGCCTACACCAGTTCCCAGCCATACTCACCACAGTACTAGAGTTCATCAAAATATATCTTCATGAAAGCCACATAACATGAGAATGTAGTCGCTCTATGCCACCATCAAAACGCTACCAAATGCATTTCTGATTACCAATCAAGGCCCATTTAATCAAACCAACGCTCCACCAATCCCACAAATATTCACTCTAATCAAAGCATTGTACAAGAATTCGTACAATACGGCTACTTTCCCCAAAAGAACACAAGCTCCGAGTATATCATCATCAACAACACTTACAACTGTACAACCTTATTCAAACTATTGGAAAAGCTGCAACAATATCATAAATTTCCAAGAACCCTCGAAACTTATCATTCACGTTAAAATGACCAAGATTGGCTTTTCGGATAATCTGCCAAATATTATGTTGCATAAAGAACTCTAGGGAGTGTAATTACTACTCAAATGATACACTTGGAAGCTAAATTGACAACTATTTCCGCACAACCCAAATTAGCACATTTGGGAATACATCCCACTTTCATGACCGAATTCTCTTAAAAGCCGCAGTTAATACTACCTCAACTAAACCAAAATTCTAATTACTATACAAATATAGTAATAAAGTTATAAAACTCCGAAACTGAACTGAACTCAACTGAACTGCAATCTAGTAACATTTAATTCCTCAAATTTATATCTCACACAACAATTTATCTCACTTAGCCAACTTCAACTTCAAAATAATAAAACAACAAAAACAAAAGCAACAAGTCATCAATATCAAAGAGCTCTTATCTATGACATATATATATTTAATATATATTTCAACAATGACAATACAAACCAAGTGACAATATCACATCACAAGAATTCCAATTCCAATTCTACAAATAATAATCAAACAAAAACAAGAAACTCAAATAAACTCAAACTCATCATCCCTAAGATGAGCAACAAACTTAACAATCCCTTTAGAAGGAACCTCCCTCACAAACTCAACCTTATAAGGATAATTAGCCGAAATACGCTTCCCTTTCCAAAACCCAACGTACTGCTTAACTGTCCCCTCACTCCCTTCCTCTAGCTCAATCCCGGGAGCCTTTGCCACGTGGTGGAGCTTCAGAGGTGCTGTTAGTTTGACCTTTGACCCGATTTTCAACAGCTTTTCTTGCTGCTCTGCTTCGTCTTCTGGGGAGAGTGTTGATGAGGTTGATGATGGGTCCGGTTTTAGGGAGACGGAGCAGTGGATTTGGGTCGCGCGACGGTGTGGGGTGGTGAGAGAGAGGAGTTTGGGGTAACGGTGGTGAGTTAGGGGGAGGGATGACGGTGGTGGTAGTGGTGGTTGTGCGACGGCGATTGCGGCGGTTGTCATTCTGTTTTGTTTTTTGTTTTTTATTATTTGTTTTTTTTTTAAATGAGAAGGAAGTGTGTTTGTGTGTTGTGGACCGTAGTTAAGTTAAGTTGTGGTTGGTGTTTGGATGAGAGATTTTATATGATGGGGATAAAATAAATAAACACAAATGAGAATGAGGTGGTTTATTTGTTTTGTTTTCTATTTGGACCATCAGAAAATTTGTGAGAACCGGATAAGATGGGTTATTATTGTTTAGTTGAGAGGTCGTAATCAAGGGATCATTAGTACCCACTTCTATATAATTTGGTATTTTAAGTTATGACTTTTATGGGTGTGACAATAAGAGTTCGTTTGGATAGCAAGGGAGTACATGAGAACTTCCATTTCCTAGGAAGTGAAGAATTGATGTGTTGTTTGGTTCAACAAATACCATAGGCATTTGCTTCCTAGGAAGCTACACTTTCCACAACACATAGGAAGTTGAAGACCTAGGGTACCCAAGGTAAACAAAACTTCCCATGCTACTTCCCATCAATTTTCACTTCCCATGTTAAACCAAACACTATTAACTAATTCCTAGGAAGTACTAATGGATGGGAAACACCACTCTCCATGGGATTTTACTACCCACGTCTAACCAAACGAGCCCTAAGTTATTTTTGAAATTAAAGTATTACACATACATCCTAAAACAGTTTTAAAATATTTTCTTTCTATTTTATTCGTTTTTCAATAAATTGGATTTCAGTTACCATAGTACAATTTCGTTTACACCCTCTATTAAAAATAATAAAAAGACTGAAATAAAAAAAAAAACCGATAGACACCGCAGGAGTTCATACTAATCTACTAGCCATTCATCAAGTATTGTGAGCAATGATGCAACATGGAATGGCCTCAAGCACTTTATTTTATCTTTGTCTCTCTCCTAAATTTAATAACGGTATTTTGGGAGTATTTGGTTAGAAGTTTTTTGGGCAGCTTTTTTGACCAGAAAAATAACCTCCGAGATATGTTTGGTAAGGAGACTATCTATTTGCCAACTTATTTGGCAAAATAAGCTGTCCAAAAAGAAGTTACAAGTCCCCTGCTGATTTACCCAGCTTATTTTGACATTAAAGTATTATGATAATTTTACCCTTATTAATACAACAAACATTTTTTTCATCAAAGTGAATAGGGTATTATGGTCTTGTAATGAAAAACCAATTAATTTTACCCAACTTATTGTTATCACACACTTTTTATAAACAAACTACCTATATAACCTAGTCAAACCAGCTACCAAAATAGGCCAATCAAATTCAGCTCGTTGTCAAACACCCCTTTGTTCATGGAAGAGAGAAAAAGGTAATTTATACTACTGGGCTAATGACCCACTGGTCAGCCTAGCTATGTCCGTTTGTTACTCACCTTTTGCCTTTGAATAAGCAAAGTGGTCGATCATAGACAAAGAAAGGGAAAAAACTTCTCTAATCCTACGTGTCAATGACCCACTTCCTTTTCTCTCTATCTCTTTCTAGAATTTAAGAGGGATAGTTTGTTGATTTTAGTGAGAGAAGACACATTTACACTATCAGATTTTCAACCCATCGAAATACTGTAGCATTGTTCACCTTGGCAGAATTAAATGGCCCCTTAATTCATGTATAATAATTGTATAATGATCCCAGAGTGAAACATAGATTATCTACATAGACTAGCAAGAAAGCAATCTAGCCAGTTGTATTTGATGTGTTTATTGTCATTCATGTGGAGTGTAGACTGGAAATACAGGTGCTATCTTTATGGTTTCGCTCATTCTTTTTTGCATTTTTGCGTACAGTTACATGGAACACTTACTTTAAATGTCCTTCTAGTGACTCTGAAGTTTGGATCTTTTCATGTGCGCTAATAGTATGTCTTTTCTGTAAGTTGCATTTTGACCTCCTAATCAAGTGGGGAATACTTACATCGTACACCCAGGTGTGCGGGTGTACCTTACTCCATATAACCCTTTTGTTTATTTTCTTATTTAAGCTCAATACTTCATAAAAAATTAAGAGTCCAATCTTTAATCATCTAAATGTAAAGATAGGTGTACGGAACAAGGAACACCCAAGTGTATGATGTAATTTACGGATTTACCCAAGCAGGGGTACCACTTCCGGGAACAAATAGTCAGAGATTGCAGGAAATCAGATTGAAAATGGTCAATATAGGGAACATTTAGATATGCTGTCTGTCAACTTATGCTTGTGTAATCTGAATAAGTCTGATCGACCGCACAGAATGCCAGAATGGTTAGCGTTTTTCATCTTATGTATAAACTAGATTGGGTGCCAAAGTTTGCATACTTCCATGTAATCGGTTCACGGCTCGTGAAGCAACGTGGTTATATCCAATAGTTCAAGTACAGTTAAAAGACATGGGAAGGTAATGAAGAAATTCTAAGACTGCCTGACGGCTACTCCGTATGAAGTTTATTACTGTATGGTCCCTGTTGGCCTGTTGGGACGGACACTTGTTTTTTCGGTGTGCCAGGTGAGCCGAAAAATGAAAGAAACTACACTGTTCCCAGTACGATGACTTTGGGGAGCCTATAAGATCAAAGTGCTTTCCAACGATTCTTTTCAACTATAAATAGCTGGTGCATGAAAATTGGCAAGTCAATCTTCGCCGCAGGATTGTTGACCTGAATCCAATTACAGGCCACCAGGTTCGGATAAACTATGATAATAGCTCCAAAACATATCTAGGTAACATACTTCTTCTAAACAAAGCAAAAATTTGTTTCTTTTTCAGACCCTAAAACCCAACGCACTAGATGAGTGGAAGAGCTAAAACATATATAGCATATCAGCATGCCACCATAATACTCCCAAGTCCCAACTATTATTTACACAATCCCAGCATGAAAATACCCATCATGAAATATCTCAACAGGTCTAACTTTAAAGGAGCCTACTTTTGAAGCTCGAGCCACCTCAACACAAAACAGGTTATTTAGAGCTTCCTCTATCCTTGGGTGATACCTTGAGTCCCAATTTGGATTCGCTGGACAAATTTTTCTGAGCCACAACTTCCTTCAGCATTATCTGCATCACAACTATAAAAAAAATCATGTTAACCGCTAGCTTCATCACAGTAGTTGCGACACCCCACCCGCGTTCCCCTTTTATAAAACTGAAAAGCTACACATTAGTACGCAAAAGAGAACGAAAAGTATATTGAACACAATGAGGGAAGAACAAAGAAAGAACTTACAATTCCAGGGTATACGGCAAAATATCATCCGGATCCATGAAGAATAGTCCAGAATCAATCATAGACTTCAGGACTTCTAGCCTAAGTGTCTCATCACGCGAGCCTGGCCCCAAAATTGATCTTACTCCGGAACTACCAATCATACAATTTAGGACTTCTAGCCGCGAGCGTGGCCCTAACATTGATCCCACTCTGAAACTATCAATGGCACACAACTGGCCATTTAAAAACGAGAGGAAACCTCCACGTGGAAAGATAGACTTTTCGGAAGCCAACTCCACCACCGCGCTAGGTGGATTACCATCCTCATCAACAGGGCATATGAGCCACGCCTCTTCCGACAACATAATCAAAGACTCGTCGCCGAAAGAAGTTGTTGGTGCCCAAAGAACAACAACAACTTCAAAAGGAATTTCAGGCCCCACACTTCTTAGCTTTTGAACTGAATCCCTGAGACTATCTAGATACGCACAACCACCATCTTCCTCGGTGAAATATACAAAAACAACCCCCGAATCAAGACTATCTGGTGAGTATAGGTTGCTGGTTATATTGTTGCGGTAAAGACGAGATTGTGACAACATTGACTTCAAAGTCAACCCCATAAGCTTATCAACTTTAGTCTGGATAATGTGGTCTCTAGTGAATGGAAAAGAATCAACCCCAAAGGCTCTGAGAACTTCCAATCCGCACGGATCAATAATTTCCTCCACTGGATCCATGATGACGAGATGATCCATCACCTGTGGGAACAAATAAAATAACTTTCGGCTTGTGAAATCCTTGAATGGCAAAAGAAACCACTCCGGAGAACCAAACCGCAATAAAGCACGTCTGGTGATTTCTTGAAAAAGATAGGGGTCTTCATTGTCGTGTAAGGGTATGGTAACAACAAGAATCTCAAGACCACAATCTTTATAGCGGGTGTGAGCTTCAAGAACTGAGTCGATGGAGTTACGCCCTTTAACATACAAGTATAACCCAACATACTTGTTCCTTAAATCAGAAACTTGAACAAGTTCACCGGATAACCGTTGAAACAAGTGAGAGGAGGAGCAGTCTAAGAGATATTCAAGCCAATATTCGCCCTCATACAGTCTTGAGGAGAGTTCGTCTATTCTTTCCTCGGTAAACGGATAAAGACCTGCTCCCCAAACGCCGAGTAAGGGGGTAATGTCATCGGTTAGGAGAACCTCACCACTTTGACTGTCAACAAGGATAGATGTGACACGCAGAGTGCTGTCCCGAAGGTTGAGGACCATGCATAATAAGTCACGGAGTTTTATATCGTCAAATGGTACAGTAAGACACTCGGGGAATGTGTCAAAAAGACGATCAAATGCACCTTTGTTATCTTCCCAGCCTGGGAGCATGAAAGGAACAATTACTCCTTGGACGAAATCATCGCCGTGGAGCTCCTTAAGCTCCATAATTGCGTTTGATAAGGCGCGAAGGTCAAATCCGTAGGTCTTCAAGACAGGCACAAAGACACAACACAATAGAATGTACCTTTTCTCCCCAAGGGCCTCCTCAACCCTGACGGCCTCACCTCCACTGCGGACAAGGAGACCCTCGCCAAGAGATAAAAGGCGCAAAATATCAATGCGTGAGCCTTTCTTCGGGAGCTCACAATCAAATCCCAATTCCCTAAGATCCGGAAGTGGAGAACCACAAAGAGATGATTTTACAGTATAAGTCAGCTCCATGAACTCTTCAACCTTACTATTAATTTCCTCGTCATCAATATTTGTTCTTTTTTGTTCTGATTCCTTAGACAGCCAATTATCCGGGTCTAAAGCATCGTCGATAGGACAAGGGAAGAAGCACTCCTCCGGAACACAGATAGACAAGACATTCTCAGTATCAACTTGGCAATTGACCTCAGACATGACAGTAATATCAGGTGGAAGGGGTAATATAAAATCAGCATCAACTTCTCCGGGCTCAACAGTAGACATACCTAATAATGTTTTATGTAACAATTCAAAGGAATAGTTAAAATCCATAATTGCACCATGCTCATACCCAATTACATACATACTCGAGATAAAAAATTCAGCATGCAACAGCTAGCTACGATATATGGTTATCTGAATTTCTAATTCGACATAGCATTACTTGATATAAAATTACACAAACAAACAGATGGACGAAATAGAGAGGGGAGGAGTGAAAAACAATAAATTCACCTGAGATTTGTAGAGGAGGTGACTGATAGGAAACAATGTTCGCCGCCGCAGTAATTAGTTCTTTCGGTGGGAGGAAGAGAGACAGAGAGTGAGGGGTTGGGGTAAGAGTGTAAGACCGTACACCAGACCGTATGTGGGTGGATGTTCTGGAGAAATTACTTAATTAATACGGACGGACGGAGGATAGTTTTTATACAGAATTTACTCTCATTAATTATTACGACAAGTAGTTTCTTTTTTTTTTGAAGGGATTACGGCAAGTAGGCTAATAGGCTTCGCTATTGCTTTATGGGCCTTCCTGATCTTAGTTTTTTTTTTTTTTTTGCGTGGGGGAGCCTCGGTGGAGGCATGGTTAATTCGTTTTGAAAATTGAGGTGAACCTGTTTCATAGTTGAGGCTGGATAAGGAGGTTATTATTGTATAACCGAGAGATTTTTATTGTGTAATCGATGGGTTGCTAATACTCATTACTCAGTCACATATTTTTGTGTAATTCGTTACTACCACTTTCTTATTTGCGGCTAATTCTAATTATATAATATCTGATTTATTTACAATATGTTCAAGTGATGTGGTTGGATCCATGTGTATTTTTATGTACCTTCAATCTAATGTGACTCTATTTCAAGTAGACTTGATCAAAGGGACTTGGCCCAACGACCTGATCCATGAGTATTAACCATTTGGATATTGCCGTATTCGTATCAATCATTATGACATTAACTTATTCTTCCCTACACATTTATACACCGTGTCATATCTTAGTCTTATATAAAAGAATAACATGAAGAGAGAAACAAAGAACTCATTCTCAATTTAATAGGAGCAAATTATAATATGGCATTTTCTGATTGGATTTCATTGCTTATGTATATAAATAAATAAATAAAGTGCTTATGTGAAATCTATTGCTTACTTATTTTGCATTTCTTATATATAAAAAAATCTTGTAATTGAGCTTTCATGCATCAGTTTGGAGTGACAAGAACCCATGAAAGAAAGCCCATTACCTATAAAATCATCTGGTAGTAGAGCATATCGACTTTTACTCTTATAATCCCAAGTTAATAGGTCCTTTTAGAAGGAATCTAATTCCTTGATTCTCTCTTGATTTCTTGGCGAACAAACAATGGGAAGGGAAGAATGTTCTGTTTATTCATTCTCTCTTGATATCTTGTTGGTACATATATTTTTTCATGTGTGATGAATTGTTCAAGTATCAATGATGCCATTTAATTACGTTGATAAGCTTTTCATCATTTATACATTTGTTTTTGAAAAAATTTTCATGCTTCAATGGAGGGGGCACACAAAAAAAATGATTTTTTTTCTTTTTTCATATTTGATTTCATATTATTTAATTCTCTCGATGTTTGGTATAGTGTCTTTTGTGATTCAAAATATTATGATTTTAAACAATGAAATAATATATAAATAATATATTTTGAGTCAAAAATATCTCAAAAATCAATTTTTGTTTTAAATAAGAATGTGAAATCCATCGGAAGCAAATATATAAAATATAAAAAAACGAATCAGAGATATTACGGCCACACTTATTTCTTATGAATATAAGTGTAAGGCTAAATACTATAAAACTAGACTAACAATTCTAGGCGATCTAATTTACACAATTATAGATTATTGAAAGTAGTGTATATTTGTGGCGAACGCTCGTCCTTCCCGTCACGCTTAACATCAATATACGACCTGCAAATACAATTATGCTCACCATTTGAAAGTGGTTCCAATGGATCGTCACAATTCCAACCGAGAAGGAAGAACAAAAGAAAGCAAATCCCACTCGTCAACATAAAGCCAACAACCATCAACCAAACACACTCCATCTTGTGTCACATAATAATATAACGTTGAGCCTAATGTCCACTAACTCAACAGCCAAGCTCAAAATACGACTCAACATCAACTCATATTACTCTATGGTCTAATTTTCAAATAATAGCTCAACCCAAATCATTTGACAAGCTCAACCCAAATCATTTGTGCCAATTGCCCTCGGTCATTGGTCATCAACCTTGGTCACATGGAAAGAAAGAATATACATCAAACCATAATTTTAGGTCACGGGTCACACCTAATAACATTCAAATTCACATTTTCACATTCATGCACTCTCGGCCGCGCATCTATACTGTATCATGTAACAATACATGAGACACGACCAAAACCATACACATAACTTTCACTTTCGCTTTCATTTCACATCACATCACATTCGCTTGCGTACCCAATGAATCAACTGTTTAATATCATTACTTTAATCCATGGATCAAGAGCAAGGAGGTAACGACTTACGAGCCGCAAACCCAACAACACCTATTCTCGATTTTTAAGCGCCAAACATTATTTACTTCTCAATATTATTCTCTACTAAAGTGGCCAATACTCATTTCTTTCTCAACAACCATAACATGCACTAACCACATGGCACAATAATCTCAATATAAAGAGCTACTCTTAGTTTAGTCCACTCAATTCTAACTCAATACTGATCTTATAGCCTTGGCAAAGTCAAAGTACTGTCACTCCAAAGAAAAAAAAGAGTGAATCCTTTTATGTATGAAATTAGGTGATAGAGGTCATTATTGTTTATCCGATGGGTCATTATTGTCTACACTTCACTATTGCTTACACGGGGACATTAATAACTACTTGAGGGGTTATTAAATAAACTGTCTCATATATGAACGGGTTCACACAATTATTTTTTTGGATAAAAAAACCCAACATCTCTTCACAACAAGGGTAAGTGTTCTGCAACACTTTTATTCCTAATATACCCTTTTCATTTTCTACTTTCACATATTTACCCAATGTTTGTGCACTTCTTTTTACTGTAATCTCGGCCTATATCTTATCGTTGTCAGTTTCTCATCCTTACCACCTTCAAGTCCCCAAATTACATAACCTCACTGACCAACCACCAACACTGCAACCACCCACAACCACCAAGATCGAAAGCACCACCCCCTGAAGCAAAATATTATTTATTAGGACTTATGACAAAAAATGCCAAATCAAGTGATGTAATCATATACGCTTGTTTTTTCAAATGTGAAAACAGACTTCAATACATAGACTCTAGAAGTCGTCTCCATCACTTTTCTTACAAAATAGGGACAACAGATAGAAATAAAAACGGGCATCTTCTACTAAATGTGAAACAGTACAAAATGAATGAACCCAATTGAAGAGAGAGATCAACGCTTGTCAAATACCAAATTGTTGAATTAAGTTATGATTTAATTAATCATATATTGACCATTTTCAAACTGTAATCTCTCGCTATTTCTTCCCAAAAAGTGGTATCATACTTGATTCGAAGATCAAAATCCAACTTATAGAACATACAGTTGTATTATTAGCGTACATGAAAAGATCCATACTTCAGAGTCACTAGAATGACATTCGAACAAAACATTCCATGTAATGTACACAAAATGAACAAACGAATTTAGAAAGATAGAGCCTTGTATCTCCCTGTCCACACCCCACAGATATGACAAAGGAGGACAATCAATGCATCAAATACAACTTGCCATATTGTTTTCTTGCTAGTGTGAGTAGATAATCTTAGTCTCACATTGAGATCATATAATATTATTATACAAGCATTAAGGAGTCATTCAATTCTGCCAAGCTGCGAGCACTTTCTTTGTCAATGATCGACCACTTTGCAAGCAAGAATTCAAATGCAAAAGTGAGTAACAAACACCAATTTTATTTGCACATCTGCAAAAGGGTCCCTTCATTCGCATCAACTTCTCAAAGCATAAGAAACAACAACTTGCAATAAACGGTTGCCACATCAAATTTTTTTTAAACAAAATTGACCAACCAAAGATCGACTTTATATGAGCATACATGAAAATATATTTCATAATATATTATATATTACAATTATATAATATATGACGGGAAGGGAAAAAAGGTTTTACTCACGCGTGTATTTAAAGAGCTTAGTGTCAGTTGTGCTATTGTTTACATCATTTGTTTCTTGTTGAATTAATTGCTAAGTTGTATGTAAATGATCAGTTAACTAATTCAATAACTAATTTTAACAATATGTCAAACATAGTGAATGGAGGTGGGATAATCAAATCGAGTATGTTAGACAAAACTCTCAATTTTCATACGAGATTTAATGCTAATATAATTCACATCGCCATGAGATGAGAGAAAAGGCAAGTCCCTGGAACTTATGTAAGCATACATTAGGTTGACTAGAGACCAAATCTATTAACATATTATGTAGGAATGATGTTAACTATTTATGATTAATTGATGTTTAGTAGCTTGTGGATGGTGGCTCGATATAATTAAGTAGTCACTTTCTCACGGGAGTTGCAACATACAAAAACACCATTGTTATTTTGAAAGGATCTATTGTATTTGCTTCTAAACAAAACATGTGTCATCTTCCGAAAAGAGTTAGAGATTTACGTTTAGCTTCCAACAAGTATGTATAAGTAATTATTAATATTGTATTTGAATTTATTTCTAACACTCGGCATTCAATATGTGGTCGATAATAAGAAGCTTATAGTAGTCACTTTAATATGCGCTCTTAATTGTGAGGGTTCATTCATTCAAAGGTGATGCAGCTTAGTCAGAGTTTTTTTGGCAATAGTAGTTCTAGATTTAAGTATTGGAGGTTGGTTGCTAGGATAGATGGCTTCCTAGTTTGAGTTAATTTTTTTACCTCCTTCTAACTGGAGTGAATTTTGGCTTTCTCTTGAAAGATTATTCCAATAAAATTAGTAGTCCATTCTTCATCAGTGGAAATTTGTCAATAGTGGAGCATTTTTTATGGTTTTGCAAGTCTCTTGAATTTGTGGTTCAATTACTTTTACCTGATCCTTCTACTATCACTATTAGTGAATCAAGCGAAACCTGATCATGGTAGCATCTTTATGCTACTATATTGCCTTTAGCTTCTCTTTTGAGCACTATTTTAGAATACTGTATAAGGAATACTTTTTTTTAATGTTATTCTAGTAACTGGAGCATTTTTGACATATTGGGGATGATTTCAATCACGTTTTAAGATTCAACTGGATACTATATATCTAAATCAATTGTAGCAGAAATGCATGCAATGTTCTGACCAAAAAAATGCATACAAGTATATATTTGAAACGATGATTCTAATTGAAATTGAGGTACGTGTATGACAAGCAAGCATCTCAAACTAAAAATAAAATTAAAAGGTAAAGTGATTAAGGTGAAAGTGCCTTTAAAAAACTTTAATTTTCACCATACTCTATGATCTAATGAACAATAATCAAAAATAAAATGGAATAATACATTCTTCAAACAATTTGATCTCCCCAATGTTCTCACCCAAAAAAAACTCCTCAATATCTGCCAATCATTTCCAGCACATGAACATACCTAATTATGATCCACCAAGATTTAATTCCATACTAAAGGATTTTATCTTTTTTTAATCATATTTGCATATGATATCAGATATCCAATTGACACTATGTTTTCACAAAACACACATTGACACTCTCATCAAATAAAAAACACACATTGACACAAATGACACCGTTTTTTTTTTTGAAATCGAAATGACACACCGTTAGGCTAGGTGCCCGTTTGACTAAGACGTTTACCTTCAATCTTTCCCCAAAAAAAACACAACATGCAACTATGCAAGTAACTTTGCCTATTTAGCACAT
>ONZK01003211.1:37701-52476 GCA_900322385.1 Pharnaceum exiguum
CCCCCCCCCCCCCCCCCCCCCTCTCCCTTCGGTCTAACCGAAAAGCACTACGCAGTACACTTCGCATCAAAGTTAAAAAAGAATGGGAAGTATATTGAACACAATGAGAGAAGAAGAAAAACAAGCAAGCAACATTCAAAAGAACTTACTATTCCAAATTATAGGGCTTGCTATCATCCACGTCCATGAAGCGTAGTTCACCGCTAACCATACATTTTATCACTTGTAGCCTCAAAGACTCATAGCGCTCATCAGGTGACATTGACTCTAACATTGAATGCACCCCACAAAGATCAATGGCACGCAGCTCGCCATAGACAAACCCAAGTAACCCTCCTCGTGGAAAGACACTCTTATCGGAAGCCAATTCCACCACCGCTCTAGGTGGTTTCCCATTCCCATCAACACGGCATATAAGCCATGATTCTTTCTTCAAAATGGACTTGCTAGTTTTGGCAAAAAAGGAACATCGTGCCCAAAGGACAACAACAACTTCAAATTTAACTTGAGGCCCGAGAGCTCTTAGCTCATCAATTGAGTCCTTCAGCTTCTCCAGATACCTACAACCTCCCTCTTCCTCGGTAAAGCATACAAAAACAATATCCGCATCAAGCGTATCTACTGAGAATAAGTCGCTGAGTTTATTGTTGCGGTAAAGAGGGGATTTGGCCAACAATGAGCTCAAAGTTAAACCACCATACTTGTCGACTTTTGTCCGAATGATGTGGTCTCTGTCGTAAGGAAAAGTATCAACACCGAATGCTCTCATAACTTCCAGGCAGTAAAGATCCACAACCTTCCTCTGAGGGTCCATGATGACGAAACGATCATTCGCTTGACAGAACAAAAATAACAATTTCCGACTGGTGGAGTCTTTGAATGGCAAAAGAAACCATTCTGGATGACCAAATTTCCTCAAGGCACGTTCGACGATTTGTTGAAAGAGATCGGGGTCTTGACATTTGATGATGGGCATTGGAACGACAAGGATCTCGAGACCCTTATCTTTATAGCGGGTGCATGCTTTATGAATCAAGTGGATAGAGTCCCTTCCGGTAACATAAAAGTACAGCCCGACAAACTTGTTCCTAAAATCGGAAACCTTAATGCGTTCCCCGGGCAAGCGTTCAAAGACGTGGGACGAGGAGCAGTCGAGTAGATACTCTAGAGAGTATCCGCGCCCAGGATTGATTAGCCTTTTACTGAGTTGAGTTATTCTCTGAGGGGTGAAGGGGTAGAGCGCAGCTCCCCAAGCAGCAAAGTGGACAGTAAGATCATTATTTAGGAGAACCACAGGAGAAGTACGTTCAACAACGATAGTGGTGGAAACTAGAGAGCATTTGAAAAGGTTAACCGCCATGCATATCAAGTCACGGCGTTCTTTTTCCTCGAAGGGAACAGCAAGACAGCTAGGAAATGCGGCGAAAAAGCGATCAAAAGCACCCTTGTTTTCTTCCCAGCCTGGGAGCATGTAAGGAACAATCACTGTTCTGACGAAATCATTACCGTGGAGCTCCTTAAGCTCAGTGGTAGCATTAGATATGCTGCGAAGGTGAAACCCGTCGGAAGTGAGGAGAGGCACGAAGACACAGCAAAGCAAGATATACCTTTTGTTGCCCAGAGCCTCCTCAACAGTTACAGTCTCACCACCACTGCGGACAAGGAGAGCCTCACCCTCACCCTTAGGCAGCGACAAAAGGCGAAAAATATCAAAGGGTAAGCCTTCTTTTGGGTGTCCAGAATCAAAGCCCGATTCCCTTAGATTGGAAGGCAAATAATCAGGAGGAATAGTAATTTCAGGAATAGACAAATTCTCAAACTCCCTTGCGGCAAATGCAATTGCAGTTGCCTTGTCATTTCTCTTTGTTCTTTTCGCTTCGGATTCCTCAAGCCGCCAAGTATCGGGATCTAAATCATCGCCAATAACAGGAGGGAAGAAGCACTCCTCCGGAATAGTTGAAGCCAGGTCTCTGATCTTCTTAGCCATCACCACCTAATGAATTAAAGTTAGCACGGACAAAGAACCAACCAAACAAAAAAAATCCAAAATTGCACCGTATCCATACCACTACACCTACCCTAACTAACACTACATCTAGACTACAACTACTGTTATATAGAGAGGCATGCATGATAAAATTAAACAAACAGATGGACGAAATCGAGAGGACTGAGGAGTGCAAAATAATGAAAGAACGGATTTGGTAAATTGACCTGATATTTGCAGACGCGGTGATACGATTACAATATCCGGTATAATCAGCAATTGTAAGCTAAACCTACACCTTCTTAATGGGCTGATCGCTTGTGTGAAAGGATATTTGTTGCAATTGTAAGCTAAACCTACACTTTATAAGGGCCCGGGATTGAAATTTTTTAAAACAAAAACTGGTTTTTTGTTTTTGAAGCCAATTTTTTTGGCAATGGCAATGCAGAGATGAGTGATGCACATGTCAAAAGAGATCGTCGAATCAAACGAACAATTAAGAGTTCGCCGACAGTTCGCTAAAACAAATCATGATGAGTTTCGTTTCTATGTTCCTTTTCAATCTGCAAAAATATAGCAGGAGCACAGCTGCCTAAGCAGACAAGCAAGCAGTTTCATCTGGTGACTTTTACAGGCCAAGAATCTGTTGTGTCCACTTTAGACATGTCTGCCTGGAACTGAGCTCAGGTATTTCACAGCGCCGCCGTAGAGACCAGAGACGCGATCAAGTACACTTCAGGAATTGTTTCCAGTAAATATCATTAACTCTTTATTCGTACAAGATACAATAAGTCAATAACTAAACAGAAATGAACTGAGCTCAGGTATTTCACAACAGCATCGTAGGACCAGAGACCAGAGATCAAGTACACTTCAAGAAGCATTGTTTCCAGTATAAATATCATTAGCTTTTTATTCATATAAGATACAATAACTACACAGAAATGAACAGTGCCCATATTGGTTGTGTGCTATAGCAAGAAGCCAAAATTCTGTGTACAAAAAGAATGTTACTAACTCCCTCCTATCAGAAAGCCCTTCAAAATCGAGCCAAAGAACCTCAGACAGCCCGCCACTACTGTTAGATCGTGAACTCTCACAGTCGGTTAATGATAGAGGATTCAAGATTTAACATCCTCTCAAGTCCGCCATGAACAAGTTGATATTTCACAGTTCATATTATCCTGCACAAGGAAGCAAAGTTACAACAATGTTTTGGAACCAAGGAAAACTCAAGATACAAGATGAAGGTCCAAATCAAGATACAAGATGCATCACCAATTCACCATGCTGTATGGCACTAAACTTTTGAGCTACCTCCAAACTTGGCTACGATCAGACCTGACTCCAAACTTGGCTACGATCAGACCTGGATTCGCTGGACATATCTTTCTGAACCACAACTTTCTTCAGTATTGTCTGCATCACAACTTTAAAAAAAACACATTTTAACCGCTAGCTTCATTCCAGTAAGTGTCCTCTATTTCGAACTGTCTACTGAAAAAAATTCAATTTCAAAATAACCAATGCCAGATTAAACAAAACTTTGCTCCATAACAGACAAGTGGAAGAGCAGAACAGATACCCTGACCCCAGCCATTCAAAGCCCATTTTCTGTTCGAGGTTCAGAGCACACTGCACACTATTACTTGTATTCTCATTTGGGATTCACAAATACAAACAAACACAATTTCGGTCTGAACACTCTAACAAGAAAAAGAAACAAACATTACCACCACCACAAAGCCTAGTTAGACCCAACAGCATACATTTCTCTCTACACATTACATTTGCGAGAGAAATGTCAATGTCTATCACCCATCCACATTGCCCAGCTAAACTTAAGCCATATAGCCCTCTTGACATTCTTTGGGCAATTGGAACCTGTCATAGAAATCTTTGGAGTCCCCTTTTTTTAACCGAAAAGCAACACAGTACACTTCGCATCAAAGTTAAAAAAGAATGGAAAGTATGTTGAACACAGTGAGAGAAAAGAAAAACAAGCAAGTAACATTCAAAAGAACTTACTATTCCAAATTATAGGGCTTGTCGTCATCCACGTTCATGAAGTGTAGTTCACCACTAAGCATACATTTTATCACTTGTAGCCTCAAAGACTCATAGCGCTCATCAGGTGACATTGACTCCAACATTGAATGCACCCCACAAAGATCAATTGCACGCAGCTCGCCATAGACAAACCCAAGGAACCCTCCTCGTGGAAAGACACTCTTATCGGAAGCCAATTCCACCACCGTGCTAGGTGGTTTCCCATTCCCATCAACACGGCATATAAGCCATGATTCTTTCTTCAAAATGGACTTGCTACTTTTGCGAAAAGAGGAACATGGTGCCCAAAGGACAACAACAACTTCAAATTTAACTTGAGGCCCGAGAGCTCTTAGCTCATCAATTGACTCCTTCAGCTTCTCCAGATACCAACAACCTCCCTCTTCCTCGCTAAAGCATACAAAGACAATCTCCGCATCAAGCGTATCTGCTGAGAATAAGTCGCTGAGTTTATTGTTGCGGTAAAGAGGGGATTGGGCCAACAATGAGCTCAAAGTTAAACCACCATACTTCTTGAGCTTAGTCCGAATGATCTGCTCTCTGTCGTAAGGAAAAGTATCAACACCGAATGCTCTCATAACTTCCAGGCAGTAAAGATCCACAACCTTCCACCGAGGGTCCATGATGACGAAACGATCTTTGCCCTGAGCGAACAGAAACAACAACTTCCGGCTGGTGGAGTCCTTGAAGGGCAAAAGAAACCATTCTGGACAACCGAACTTCCCCAAGGCACGCTCGACGATTTGTTGAAAGAGATCGGGGTCATGACCTTTGATGATGGGCATTGGAACGACAAGGATCTCGAGACCTTCAGCTTTATAGCGGGTGTATGCTTTATGAATCAAGTGGATAGAGTCCCTTCCGGTAATATAGAAGTACAGCCCAACAAACTTGTCACGAAAATCGGAAACCTTAACGCGTTCCCCAGACAAGCGTTGAAAGACGTGGGACGAGGAGCAGTCGAGTAGATACTCTAGAGAGTATCCGCCTGGATTGAGTAGCCTTTTACTGAGTTGAGTTACTCTCTCAGGGGTGAAGGGGTAGAGTGCAGCTCCCCAAGCACTAAAGTGGGAAGTAAGATCATTCCTTAGGAGAAGCACACGAGAAGTACGTTCAACAACGATAGTGGTGGAAAACAGAAAGCATTTGAAAAGGTTAACAGCCACGCTTATCAAGTCACGACGTTCTTTATCCTCGAACGGGACATAAAAACAGCTAGGAAATGCGGCGACAAAGCGATCGAAAGAGCCCTTGTTTTTCTCCCACCCGGGGAGCATGTAAGGAACGATCACAGTTCCGACGAAATCAGCACCATGTAGCTCAAGGAGCTCAGTGGTAGCATTAGAAATGCTTCGCAGGTGAAACCCGTCGGAAGTCCGGAGGGGCACGAAAACACAGCAAAGCAAGATGTACCTTTTGTTGCCAAGAGCCTCCTCAACAGTCGCGGTCTCACCACCGCTGCGGACGAGGAGAGCCTGATCACCACCCTTAGGCAGAGACAAAAGGCGGAAAATATCAAAGGGTAAGCCCTCTTTTGGGGGTCCAGAATCAAAGCCCAGTTCCCTTAGATTGGAAGGCATATGATCAGGAGGATTAGTAATTTCAGGAATAGACAATTTCTCAAACTCCCTTGTCGCAAATGCAATTGCAGTTGCCTTGTCATCTCTCTTTGGTTCGGATTCCTCATCAAGCCGCCAAGTATACGGATCTAAATCATCGCCAATAACAGGAGGGTAGAAGCACTCGTCCGAAATAGTTGAAGCCAAGTCTCTGAGCTTCTTAGCCATCACCACTTACCTAATGAATTAAAGTTATCACGGACAAAGAACCAAACAAAACAATAATTAAGATCCAAAATTGCACCCTAACGGCTAACACTACATATAGACTACAACTACGGTTATATAGAGATATTAATTGGCATGCATGATAAAATTAAACAAACAAACAGATGGACGAAATGGAGAGGAGTGCAAAATAATGAAAGAACAGATTTGGTAAATTTACCTGATATTTGCAGACGCGGTGATAGGATTACAATATTCGCCGCAGCAATAATTTTATTTGTTGCAACTGTAAGCTAAACCTACGCCTTATTAAGGGCCCGTTCGGGATTGTTTTTAGTTTTATGTTTCGAAATTTTTTAAAACAAAAACTGGCTTTTGTTTTTGAAGCCAATTTTTTTACAATGGCAATGCAGAGATAGAGAGAGATGCACATGTCAAAACAGATCGTGGAATCAAACGAACAATCAAACAAATCATGATGACTGATGAGTTTCGTTTCTATGTTCCATTTCAATCTGCAAAAATATTGAAGGAGCACAACTGTCTAAGCAGTAAGCAAGTGCCTTTTCATCTGGTGACTTTCAATGGCCTAAAATCTGTTTAGTGCACGTTAGACATGTCTGCCTGGAACTGAGCTCAGGTACTTCACAGCGCCATCGTAGAGACAAAGACCAGAGATCAAGTACACTTCAAAGCATTGTTTCCAGTATAAATATCATTAGCTTTTTATTCTTACAAGATACAATAACTACACAGAAATGAACAGAGCCTATATTGGTTGTGTGCTATAGCAAAAAGCCAAAATTCTGTGTACAAAAAGAATGTTACCAACTCTCTCCTATCAGAAAGCCCTTCAAAATTGAGCCAAAGAGCCTCACACAGCCCCGCCACTACTGTCAGATCTTGAACTCTCGCAGTTGCCCAGGAACCAATTCCTCGAGTCCAGATCCCAACACCTTGCAAGATGCATTACGTTTGCCTTCATTTTGCAAAACTGAGAAATATCAACTTGTTCATGGCGGAGTTGAGAGGGAGTTAAATCTTTAATCCTCTATCATTAACCAAGAGTAATATGAACTGTCCACAGTGTTTTCATTTTCTGCCTGTGTTTTCACAGA
This sequence comes from Pharnaceum exiguum, assembly GCA_900322385.1. NCBI lineage: Eukaryota > Viridiplantae > Streptophyta > Magnoliopsida > Caryophyllales > Molluginaceae > Pharnaceum > Pharnaceum exiguum. The sequence continues at coordinate 44,664 of ONZK01003211.1, forward strand.
TGCATCCAGGAAGAGAATTTGCATAGAAACTCTCTTCTAGCTTCGGGAACTCTCCCGGCTCTCTGTTGTATGGACCCCCTGCTCGGTCTTTGTGGAGTTTCTTCACTTTAGAGCTAAATTTCTTCCATGTAATTTTTCCTTCATCATAATCATCAACAAGCTTCACCAAATTTATCCTGCACAAGGAAGCAAAGTTACAACAATGTTTGGAACCAAGGAAAACTCAAGATACAAGATGAAGGTCCAAATCGAGGGGCTTAGAGTCTCCCTCCCCCCAACACACACACACAACACAAGACAAAAAAAAGTTTGTGTGCAGAAACATATACGGATCAAAAGAAATAAAACCACAGAAGGTGAAAATTCTTTTTTCAGTAACGTTTTGATGGTTTCTCTATCACTACCGTGAACAAGCCTCGGATAGCCCTCATTTCAAAGAAGCAAAATAAAACAACAGCAGAAGTCATGCGTATTATCAAAGTCATACCTGTCTGGGCTAATTGTCTTCTTAAAACCATCAAACCGTCTATGACCTTTGACAGCTTTAGCCATATTCCCATCATAAGTGTATAGAAAACCATCACTCTGAAGAGCAACAACATAGTCTATACCAGCCAACATATTTTGATGGTTTCTGAAAGGTTCCAATTCCTCTTCTGAAGCAAGGGTTGAATGTGAGAATATATTAGGAAAATCTTCTGTAAGATATCTCATGCTCCCGTTTCCATAAGCTTCACCGGCTACCAAATAAATCCTTGTGCTTGACGGAAAGCCCAATCCTTTTAGTAGAAGGGATGTTTCTCTTGGGGTTAATGGGCAACCACCAAGTTTCCTTCGTTCAGATCCATCAATCTCTTTCTCTTTCCAGTGACTAACTTCATAACGCATCTTACGAAGCTCTTCATCTTCCTCTGCTGTCAAATTATGACTGCAACCAGTAAATGCAAGCATATCCTTCTCATACCTATCAGCCGACAAGAAACGTAATGAATAAGATAATAAAGTAGTGTCCCAATTGTGTTTCTCCTCGTAAGAGCATAATGGAATTCCAACTGATTATACTTCTGAACTAAGCAGAAGAGCTCACCTCAAATGGAGGGCAAGATAAGGGCCTCCATTTTGCCTCATTCTAGAAACCAAGGTCTCACCCAGATTTTCTATGGGGGCTGAATACTTCAATGCCCTGTAATTGACAAGGCATCGAAGCTTTTGTATATGATTGGGAATGAAATTATTTGCAAGCCGCGAATCACTGTGAGTGAAGTACATCACTTTGTGCTGCTTCAAAAGAGGAAGGATTTCTATTTTGTAGTACCCAACCTGATAAACAAGATTCGCAGTCAATCACTGTATCAAGTTCAAGTATGTTTGACAAAGTTCAATTATGTGAGCCCGTTTTAAATCCTGAACATTAATCAATGCAGGAATCAAGCTTGAGATGTGTACATTGGCTATTGTATAACTGAATAACAAAGCCAGATACAGAGTAAGATGTGTGCAGAAATCAAATAGAGAAAGGGATGCAAACATCAAACCTTAGACCAAGATATTGGTGTCTTCGAAAAAGGCTCAATATCTGCATATTCTGGCGGTAAAGCTTCAACTATGTGGACCTCATCCTTCAGGGTGTCAATAAAGTATCGCCAATCAAACAAGTCTTTAAAGCCACTGCAAGAGCATGAAAACAAAATCTTGAGTAATACTCCAAAGTAAACTCAAAAGAAAAAAGTACAGAACTTAAACTAGATATAGTTTGAAGCTATTCCTGAAAAAAAGAATAAACAAGCAGACCTACAGAAGAGTCCAGAAGGAATACAGATAGACAGCATACTCGACAAAATAGACACCAAACTAATCTTTAAATTTTTTCCAGTTTGAATGGACAGTCCAAAAATCAAACTCTGACCAATATTTTAAGACGAAAAGGGTACATGGTTTGATTACTTGCCTTTTGCATCCTATAACTACCAATGATGCAGCAATTCCTTTCCCGAAAAAAACAATGCAGCATGCTGATTGCAATATACAATCTGTGTACACTGCAAACGGTATATATAACAGAGTAGGAACCCGAAGATCCTAAGGACACAAATCAAGGGGGATCATCTGAACACTATTAATTCCCTACCTTAAAAGGGAGACCTTAAGCTAATGCCAAGTTAGCTAAGATTTATAAAGAGTCCATGAGCCACTTGCTAGAGACAAAGAGGGATTTACCTTTCATCAGCCCAGTAGGAAGAGTGATCTAGCGAAGGAAGTACAAGAGTAGCCTTCATGATCTTAGCAACTGCAACCATATCACAAATCTGCACTCTAAAATTATTTCTTTATCAGATCAATGTCAAAGCCTAAAAACTTCTGGAATTTAATTTAAATCTTGAAAAGAAACCACCACCGACCCCAAATCTCATCTGATTTAAGCCCCCATTAGCATTTATGAGAATATAACCATTCGTATGTTCATCAAGCTCTGCAAAGGAAAAGGAAGTAAACAGGTCAGAACTCAAAATCTCCAACATAGGAAAAATATAATCAGTATGCAGGTCTTAACTACCATTTTTTTTAAAACATGAGTTCTTTCTACAACATTCATAACATGTGCCCAAAGGAGGTCTAATTAACAAAAAGAAAAGTAAAAATTTTCATCCTTACTTTTATGGCTCTTTGGCAACTTAACGCACTGCGTAAAGTTTTCACTGGGCGGTTTGTTCCATATATCTGGCCACTGAAGGATAAATCAGGAATTAGTTGCATATCACATAAAGCAAGTTATCAGACCAAGAAACACAAGATTAGTAATTACTTTAGCCATACTGTTTTGATCACCCACGACACCTGAGGCTACCATCATTAATGTGCGTTCAACATCACCGCCTTCCTCTCTAACATCATTTCCGCCATTATAGCCATAATCATGAGAACTTCGATCCGTCTGATATTGTAAGCCAGAATGATCCTGGTAAGGAAAGTAGGAAACTAATGAAGTCAGCCCAAAATGGAATATGGACTACACTCACAACACAAAATTTCTTTGGTCATAGATTCATGCCAGAATCAAACCCACTCACAGCCCTCAGGCAGGCGACAAAGGCAAAAGTTTCTTTTCTTACTACACATTCTCAAGGAAACAAAAACATTACAACAGACCACAAAAACAGTTCCAGCGCAGGTCCTCTGTAGAGTCAGATTACCAGCATCAATCACATTTTCAGGTTCAAGGTTCAACTGACTATACCTCTATACCTACACTGACCTTGCCTAGAGTGACCACAATAGGATATGTCCAGTTAATCTGTGATCAAAAGGCCACAGAATAACCACATTTATCACAAGCCAAGGATCAAAACAAAATTGATCATGCCTATCCCGCGCTTGAATGCAGGAATGCTGAACTTCGATTGCCTAACCCATAACAGGCTACACGCTTTCAAGCATCCCACTCCAACTTCCCTCAAAACAGTAGGAAACAAAGGCAATTTTGAATAATCCCTTTGAAACATAATCACAGTCAAATTTCACTTCTGCAAATGCCAACTACACTCTAACCAGCTATACTTCAAACCAAGGTCTAGATACAGACCTGCAGTAAAAGAACCTAGGCTACAAAACAAGGCCAGGAACATCATGACCTCACAAAATTCCGCCACCCGGACCAACATAGGGTGTTGAAAACCCCAATGTTCTGACTGTAATTTGCTAGCAAGGACCAAAACAGAATTCACCGTACCAACGTGACAACTAATTTGGGACCGAGATTGTTCAAGCGCCCATACAACAACAACCTTATCCAAATAAAACACTCACCAACATCCATAATTCCACTCAACGCAAAACTTATCCAATTAAAGTGTCACACATTTCCACACAACAAACTCTCATTTCCAAGACACTAACTAACTAAACAATAAAATATTTCCCGTCCTAACTTAGTTGTCACGTAAACTCTCTCACTCGATATCCACAACCAATCATTGAATTAAAACACTCAAAAAAAGAAAACAAACAAAGACAGAAAGAAAGATAGTTTTTTTACACTCACCTGGTAAGTGACATGAAGATGATCATCATTGTCATCAAGGTGGTTACTATGATGGTGAGATCGAAAGAGGGTATTAGAGAAACAAATCTTGAAAAGACCCAAGAACAAACAAAGCCCACAAAAGAAAAAGAACATATACTGTCCCAACTTCTTTCTCTCTGTTCCTCTCAACCCTTTCAGCTTCTCCACTACGTTTCTCACACTCACACTCTCATCATCATTATCATTACTATTACCATTTAAAAACGCCCTTTTGATATTAGTCCTATGATTCAAGAAACCAAAATGGGCCATCATTTGGGCACTTTTCCTCTCAACCAATGAGGACGGCCCATGATCTCCTGTTACTGGGCTTGTTGTTGGGTCAGATCTGGGTGACGTCATTCCTAGTAAGTCTATCTCATGTTGCTGCTGGGTGTTGTTGTTATTATTGTTTGTGTTGGTGCTGATGTTTGTGTTTGTGTTGGTGGTGTCATTATTATTGTTATTGTTTTTGAAAGAAGGTGCTCGACGGGAGATGGAAGAGTTAGAAGAGGTGAAAGAACGTGGGCTGTTAACGGCGATGGAGACGTTAACGCCGTCACTGTGGTGGTAGCCCATTTGGTTTTTGGGAAGTTGGAGAGAGAGTGGAGTTGTTTGGTTCTGGAAAGGTGGTGACAGAGAGAAATGAAACAGAAGACAGCGGGAAATGAGTTATGTGAGAAACACGGTTTGTTTGGAATTGGATTTGTTTGTCTGAATGAAATTATACACTGTAAAAGGAAAAGTACGTGTGATTTGTGAGTGTGTCGGAGGGAGGCTTTTTTGGAAAGTGGAAAGAAGGTAACAATTGTACTGTTTGTGGACTGTGGTGGTTATATACGATGTATTATACAGACTGACGAGATTTCTTTTATTATCATGCGGTTGGTTGTTTTTATTGATCAGGTGATGAGGTGTTAATGCGGTGTTCTGAGTCTTATTTTATTGAGAAAAGGTGGTTTGAAATGGTCTGGGAGAATGATGAATGTGATGAGGACGAAGATTGATTGAGTTGGAACTTGGGGAGTGCGAGTGTGGGTTGTAGTTCCATCATTATTTTTAACTTAATTATTATTACTGAGTAAAAGTGATTGATTGGGCAGTGTTAATATACTGATTCAAAGTTTGTGGACTGACTTTTGTAATCGATCATGGACTGACTTTTGTAATCGATCAAATTAACAAAGAGCACATTAGGTGTGTTTTATTCGTATGTAACTATGTAAGGATTTAAATTGAAACAGAAAAAAAAATTAAAAATAAAATAAAGACAGTATAAATTTTAACTAAAACGCAATTAAGCTGAACTAAAAAACATATAATGTTAGCAAAACACGGTCATAATCATGTAACTGGGCTAATGCTAAACATTGCAAATAGGAAATAACTCCTCATGTCAATTCTCGCATCACTCCTATTGCATCAAACTTAATTATATCTGATGAGTCATCTCAAATCAAAACTGAGCGCTTTGTAACTACTTCAGTAAGATATACGGTTATAACAAATCACCAAAATGACAATATCATGTTATGAGGTCATTTTAGTATAGGCGGTTTAGTTAGATACTCTTAACTAGTCATAGTCATAAACTCATAATACAAAAATACTACTAGCACTATATATATTAGCGCTATGTTGACTTAATCATGTGCTTTCATCATATGATTGATGCTTTTCTATTTAACAAGTCAATAGTGTGGGTCCCAATAGAAGACTAAACTATACCTTATTATCAAATCCAAATGATGTGATTAATAGACTCGATCAAAAGTGTGTAGCCATAGACCATAGCATGTGCCGGTTGAGAGCTCATGCAATAACAAGATGCTTATGCAGTTATGCCTGATTTGGTTTGGGCATTTGAACCAAGACTTCCTATTAACCAGTACAGTACTTCCTATAGTTGATTACTGATGAATGAATTCCCATGTTAGAAAAATTCCATAAATGCATTATCACAGTTACTTTTAAAGTTTAAAGTGTGTATATACAAATATTTGTTGAATCAATTACTTGTTGATACAACTTAATTAGTTCAGTTCCCATAAAAAATTCACTAAAGTAGTTGACTTCATAGGCAATTAGTTCTTACATGAAAAATTAAACAACACCAACTTATCAAGCATAGTACTATGAAGCCTTGTATAATCTATTCGGTAGCATATGTCTACCAATGTTTACATTCCAAACAAAAACTTTTATAAAACCCGTTCTATATATGAAATGAGGTCATCAATGAGAGATATAGTGATTAATGATCCTATATAATCATTAGTGACCCCATCTCGTATACTCTCATTATTGACCTCATCTCATATAATGGTGGAGTATTATCGACCAATGTCCATCATTGTCTTTCACCCAAATTTAAAACCTTCGATTTTCTTTTGGTTTTTTCGCCAATTTTGGGTCTTTCTCCGTTTTTAGATACTCAAAGTACAAGTTTAAGATTGCAATTATAACTTTATGATAAGTTCCAATTTTAAGTCATTTTAGGCAATGTTCTCTTAAAATGATTTGAAACCTAATGATCTGAGTGATAATTACATTCATAACCGAAATCTTATAAAGAGCACTAAGGGAAATAAGTTTCACTTACCTTTATTGAAAATGTAAAAAGATAAAAAAAAGGTGTTTTATCAAGGGAGCAAAGTCAAACTAGTCAAATAAATTGTAATATTATACATAAGACGGGGTTATTAATAATAATAATAGTTGATTTTCATTACTAACTCTATTTTACATATAAAACGGGTGCACATGAAGCTTACTGTTGTTTAGCTCAATTCATAATGTGTGAAACTCCACTGCAATACAAAAGGAGTCTAGTAACGTTCACTCATCAAGTATTACACATAGGCTGAGTTTGGGATTGTCGCAAAGTGCTATAGATGTAGGCATGTAGGGGTGATGTAGATGTAACAACTTTCAAATCTCATATCTAGAAAAGGTTTCACTCGTAACACTTTTACCAAACACCTCAAAAATATAAAACTGCTGCCGAAAGCACTCCAACCTTAACCCCAAACGCAGCCATATTTATAGGTTATTTGATATTCGTTAAGATGGTTTAGATTTTTTTTTTGTTTATGATTAATTCTCACACTGCCACCTTTACCTCTCTTTATTAAAATCAATCAAAAAAAATCAATGATCACATTCTAATTGGGCTAAGAACATAAAGAAACTCCATATCACTGGATAAAAAATTGGGCTGCTCTACCCTTTATAAAAAAACAAACACACAAAATTGGGCCATTTTACAAACTTACGGACTTACGGTCAGTGCAGTGAGTCAGCCAGTCACTCACGTCTCGACTATGATCTTCGTAACTCAATCGATCCACGACAAACCAAAACAAAACCCAAAAAACAACTTTGACCCTTTGACTCGTCTTATCAACCTCTCCTCGTGGGTTAACCAAAAGCCATAACTGAAACCAAAATCCCCACTTCCAAAAAAGCATGCCTCAATTAACCTCACAGTCTCACACGTTCACTCATCAATCAAGCAAAACTGCAAAAGCGTTTCAGTTTTCCACTACCGAGTAATAAGAGAGAGAAAAGACTCCACCACACTTACAACTACCCTTGGCGGGAACGATAAAGCTTCCCCCACAAGCTGCTGTCTCTCCCTTCACCCAATCCCATCCCTCCAAGTGGCTCCAAACATTTTTTCTTTTAAAAACCAACATAAACCCCCCTCACTCACTCACTCACTCACTCACTAAAACTCTAACAACCAACCCT
>ONZK01003212.1:8073-23600 GCA_900322385.1 Pharnaceum exiguum
CTAAAATGACCAAAATAGCCCCGATTTTCATGTTTTTCAGTGACGAAAACCAGGCAGGTGACCAAAATGGTACAACCTTTAATTAGTCAGGTAACTATTTTGGAATATTGAAAAAAACGGGTACCAACTTGGTATTATGCTATATGTCGAGTAACCAAAAAGATATATTTCCCAGAATAAAAGATATAGATTCAATTTAAAGAAAAATACGGTCAAACTCATACATTGAAAACCATGCAAATAGTAAGCTAGAGACTAGCTCATTATGAGACGGAGGAAGTACTATAGTACTACACTACTATGCCACTAATAAAAAAGCTGATCAGCTGCGATTTCTTCGACTCTTTACCGTGAATTTGATCTCGCCACAACAACATGGTCAAAGTCATCGACTTTTTCTTTCTTTCTTCTTAAAAGGAAAGTTGTAGACTGTGACTTCGCAGATTGAAGAGCTTCTTGGATAGCTAAGTAATGTGTGTAAAGACTCACCAGGATAGCAATGAACAACAAGATGCTCCAGAGCTTTCGCATCCCCTAACATGCCCATAACACAATGATTCGGATCGTCAATATCATCTAAGTAGCCCTCAATTTCTATTCTTTTAAGCCTACAAACCAAACTAGAGGGCAATTGATGATCTTCCCTAACGATATCGCTCATACAAAAGTTAAGGACCTCTAAATTTGGAGCACGTCTTTCGAAAAGCCACAAGGGGCATGTACCTCTATAATGAAGTTGAACAAGGTTAGGGAAGAGTGGGAAATCGTCATCTTCATCGTAAAGGGAACGCGAATAACATGTAATATCGCGTATTACAGAGTTCCATGACTGTATCTTAAGGTATCTAACGCTAGAAATTCCATGGAAAAAATCTAAAGTCTTGATACAATGATCTTTATCCAGGTCACTGTGAAAAGCTATCTTGGCTTTGATTAATCCAGCTGGTTTCTCCACAAAGCTAAAACTCAAAGATTCAGTATAATCTACTTTAATCTCTTCCAGCTTAGGCGTGTCGATCGAAAACCGAAGTGGCCGTTGATCATCTTGAGAAGGTCGTATTATCAAGCGCTTCAAATTAGGACAAGATATATCCAAAACAAACGAATTAGCGTATTCAAAATCCTCCTCATACCAAGTATAATCAATTTCCTTCAAACGTGTGTCTAGACGTAAATCTTCCAACATAGGGCAAGAACTGAAAAGACAAGTCACATAAGGAAGGTTGACTTCACAAATACAAATCCCAAGGTCTTTAAGATTGGGTAGATTGACCCTCCCATCATCAGGCAACGCATACATTAACGGTGCACGTCTCAGTTCTAGCGACACTAGCGACGAGCAGTCGAGAAGGAAAGTAGGCCAGTCTGCTGGCATGTCGTTGAAATCATAATCCACACACACTTCAATTTTATTGGGATGTCGGGCACAAACTAGACCAAACCATGAGTCTAAAAAAGAGTAGCAACATTCTAGCTCGTCCTTGGTCCAACTAATACATCTGTCGAAAGAGAGCTCGAAGGTAGAGATATCTCGACAGGTTAGTTTGCCGAGCACATGGTCGATCCCCATAATGAATCTACGTCTTTGAAGTAGTTCAGTTTCGAGGTCGTCTTTAAGTGAGTCAGAGTTGTATATGAAGGAGAGACGAGAGAGCGCTTGAGTCCAGAGGTTACGCCAACGGGGGGATAAGACGGAGGTGGCAACAGCGGATTTTGTAGACAACTGGGACATGATATGAGCAATTATGAGATCTTCTGGCAGTGAGCTTAATCTGTCCTCATTGTGGACACCAACGGCTGGGGTTTCTTCCATTGGGGTTAGGATCTTAGAGAGGAGAGTTAAAACAATGCAACCAGTATATGAAGGTAGAATTTTCTCAACAACGTACAAAAAGATGTATTTGTAGTAGAGAAGCTCCTAAGTCCTAAGTCCTTCCTTCTTCCTTCTTTTTTTATATATATAGCGCTGTAGGTTTTTTTTTGCCTTGACGGTTGTGGTTAATTATGCAAGGTCGAATAAGGAAAGGAAACTAATCCGTGTAGAATATAGATTTCCTTTATTCGATTGTTGGGATTGTGTAGATGCTTGAGTAAGGAAAGGAAGTTGAAGCTAGTAGCCGACCTTATAAATTAGACCCCTTAAAAAAAACCTTATAAATTAGGATTCTTTTAGATTTTCAAGTTTGAGAATTTTTTTCGGATTTTTCACCAGATACCCCTGAACTTTGGGATAATTCACAATATATCCATTAATGTTGGAAAATTCACGAGGTACCCCTGAACTTTGCATTTTTTTGCACGAGATACCCACTGTTGAAATGGAACAGAGACGCCGTTAGTTTTTCTTGATGTGGCTCACTTGTATTGGGTAGGGGTTATGTTGAATGACTTACATACCCTTTATATGTAATATATGGGGTGGTCTTGGGGTGGTGTACGTTATTTGTGTCGGTTTTGTGTTGTTTGTGGAGGCCGGCTCATTAGAACAAATATGAGGAGAGAGTGTGGGAAATCTGGAGTTTGAGTGTTGGATCGATGGTGCTTAGAGAGTTACAGGAGAAAGAGTGAGAAAAATAGTGTAGGAATGGGCATTTATGTAAATTAACAATGTAAGTGAGTAACAATGGGTATCTCGTGCAAAAAAAACAAAGTTCAGGGGTACTTGATGAATTTTCCAACATTAATGGGTATATTGTGAATTATACCAAAGTTCAGGGTACCTGGTGAAAAATCCGATTTTTTTTTAATTTCGGGATTTATAAAAAAATTCATGATAACACCCACAGATAATGACTTTTTTTGGGGTTCTCTTTTTATTTTAAAAAAAGAAACACTTCTGAGGAGTGGCAACACTGAACTCGTCATGCTTACTTGAAAGAAATCAATCTGTGGGATTACCTTCCTAACCATGATACTAGCTGGTCCTGGAGGAAGTTGTGCTCAGTGAAAGAAAAATTGAAAGCTGGTTTTTCAGATGATACTTGGCTTCACAGCAAATCTAGATGTTATACAATTAAGAGTGCATATGAGTGGCTCTGTCAGCAACAAGTGAAAGTTTCCTGGCATAAATGGGTATGGAATAACTTTACTGTTCCGAAATACTCATTCATCTGTTGGATTTTCATGCACCAACGCCTTCAAACTAAAACAAGGTTGCTGAAGTTCAATGTTACTAGTGATGATCTCTGTCCTATTTGTTCTGTCAATTCTGAAACACAGGAACATCTTTTTTTCCAGTGTACTTATAGTATGATGTGCTTACACCTTTGGAAAGAAAATGTGAAGTTGAAATATCCACTCACTGATGCAATGGCATTGTGGAAATATATAGCTAGGAGATCAAGATTTCCTAAGCTTCGAAGGAAGTTGTTGCAAGCGAGTTTTGCAGGGCTTATCTACCAGCTTTGGCATGTTCGAAATGAAGCAGTATGGGAGCAGAAGATCAAGGCTCCATGGAAATTGATAGAATCTGTTTTATGTAGTACAAATAGTAGGTTTATGTGTGTTATGAGCCAAAGAGATAGAATTATATCTAGGAATTGGATGTAATTAATGTCAGTAGTGATAGATTTAGTTAGTTTTAGGCTTATGATGTAGAGGGAGCCCTTCCTAGAAGGTACCCCTTTCTCATAAAAAGGCATGTACTGGATATTTTTCGATGGTTGTTTTTGGGAATATAACTACTTATCTTACCAAAAAAAAAAAACACTGAACTCGTGAATTTTTAAGGGTATTTTGGGAAATTCACATATTTTGGTACTAATTGACCGTGTTGACCGCCTTAATAAGTAATTCAGTTAAAAAAAAAACGTTTTTTAGGTAGTTCAATACAAAACTCATGTTTTATTAGCAAGTTTCGTACAGAAAACTCTATTTTATATCACAAAAAATTGTGTAAACCGATTTCATATATATATATATATATGAGACTGGGTAGTTAATGATCCCTCGGATACACAATAATGAACCTTTGGCTACACAATAATGACCCTTTATTACCCAATCTCATATAAGAAACGGGTTCACACAACTGTTTGCAAGTTCGAACAAGTGAAGGAAATCTTTTTTTTGTTTTCTTTTTGTTGAGCTATTCTTTGCCATAATTAACTCACAAGCCTTATTATCACAAGAAGATTTGTGCTAACCTTGACGTGATTAGAAGGGCAAAAGAATAAAAAAATTGAGCATACACTATTAGCCACTTATTCTTATTTTAATTTTTTTTAATTAAAAATAATTTATGGATACTTACCCTAAACCTACGGCCCGAAACACCAACCCGACTACACTATCCCCCTCATATCTGTGACCACAGATTCTCTTGCCTGTCATGACAGATAACAATATCTGTCATCACAAATATAAGAAATTGTTGTCACTGTTTTTTTTGTTAACCAACTAAAAAACTGTGATGATGGATCTTAAAGTTCGTCGTTACATATAATGGGAAAAAGTGGACTATGCAACCGTCACTATACAACAACAACAACAACAACAACAACAACCGAGTGTAAATCCTCATTCAACGGGGGTGCTCCGGGGTCAGGATGTACGCAACCTTACCCGTATTTTAAAAAAATAGACAGGATGTATGCAAACGTCCATATATACAGGCTAAGCCTGAAAAATCGCCGTCTTTCTAAATCGACTCATTTAGCCATGATTCTGAGAAACCAGAATTCGGTAAAAGGCTAACTTAATAGCTGGCAAAATGCCAAATAGTCAAGGTGAGGGCTCGCTTGGAATGGGAGGAATCATTTAGGGGTAATGGGTATGAAAAATAGAAGAAAATAGAGGAAGATGATGGTTAGTGCAAGTGGTGAATGGAAGAAAGTGGAGGAGAGAGATTCCTCCTATTTGGGTCCCGCCTGGTATTAGGGGAATAATTTCAGGGGGAATAATCACTGGGGAATAACTAGCGGAGAAAAGGTTTGAGGAGGAATGATTTAGGATGGAAAGATTAGAGGTACCTAGTATACATGGAGGAGAGAGACAAAGATAAAAGGCAAAAGCAGAGGAGGGTTAATTTTCAGTGCTTTAAAAGGAAGAAAGGAGGACAGATACTGGATCCGTAATATGTTGGGGGATCGATGGAGATGGGCAGTAATGAATTACTCCCTTATGGTGGTAATGAATTGGGCTTAATTGATTGACGAGTTTCCAAACTCTTAGAAATCCCATGAATGATTCATGGAGTAATTGTTACTCAAGAAAGCCCTTGGGAGTAATCATTCCTCCCATTTGGGACTAATCATTCCCCTCCTCATTCCTCTTTTCTTCTTCAAACACCACCACCTCCACCTCTTCCCCTATTAAAATTTATTCTATTACCCCCTTAATCATTACCCTCAATCGAAGCATGGCCGACCATAGTGTGATTGGTGACTGGTATATATGCAGCTTACTGCTGCCTATTCCCAGCGGATGGATGGATAGATGGTTAAGAAACGTATTTGAGGCTTTCATCATACAAGCAGAGCGTAAATTCTATGCAGTTTCGTTCCAGACTGCAATAACATAATGCTCTGATCATATAACACAAAATTCGTTGCTGAACGTATCAAAAATGTCTGTCAGTGGTTATATTCCAAAATAGGCAGTTCTGGTCGTTAGGTATCTACAAGTGGAAACATCTACAAACTTTTAATTTTTAAAACAACAAAATGACGACCACGGAAACAGGCAAACAACCTCCCTGTTTAAGAAAACAAGGAACCCCGAGCACCCCAATAAAATGGGGCTTAAACTCATTGTTGTTGTTGTTATTGTTTTTAAGATGACGACCACATTGTTAAGCGATAATGCGACAATAACCCTGTCCAATGCAGACATCTCCCACTGTGCTCAGAATCAAAATCTATGAGTATAATCTACAAGTGAGCCAGTCAAATTACGAGAGCTTCGCTGTGATCAGACAGATTATACAATAAGCACAAGAAAGGGAAAACACATTGCAGGACCAGGCATACTCTAAAAAAATTGGTACATTTGCTTAGTAGACTTTTTTTGGGATATGATTTGACTTTTGAAGTTGATCTCAATTATTTAAAATAGAAAAATTTGTACAAAACTCCCCCGATTTTTACCAAGTTTGTACCCAACTCTCTTTAACTTTATTTTTTTTAAGAAACTCCCTTATATTTTGTTAACTTTTGTAAATGCATAGTTCTGACCAAATTAATTTTTTTTTGCCCAAATTACCCCTGGGCTTGCTTTTGCACGTGTGATGCATCTTTCCCCGGCCCCTTTCATTTCTCCATCAACCAAATACTGGGGAGGTAAATCAACATTGCCACTCCATGTGAGATCTCTCTTTCAATGTTCAAGCTTCCTCAACGAACACTCTCGAATTAATCCCCTCCATGACTCCACAAACGAAACTACATACAAAACCCATCACCCTAGTTTAGATGAGCTGATGTTGCATATGTTATAGTTGCATTTGCACCATAACATTGAGCTAGATGAGACCCATCTGATTCAACCTCACAAACAAACAACATCAGTAAAAATGAGCCCTTGCCCTTTTTTCCTTATTGATAAGCTGACAACCCACAAGTCCAACTCTCACCCACTAACCAATAAAAAAAATAAACATCCAACACCCATTAGCATTTCTAATAAAAGGTGCAAATTTTCTTCATATTTTGCCTCTGTTATGACACAATATGGTGTAAAATGAGTGAAAGAAAGTCTAGATCCTCCTGACTTTTGTAATGATCTCTTAATTAAGGACCTTGTAGAAGGCCAGAGCATTAGTATGCATGACATTCTGAACTTGAGTATTGTAATTAACCAGCTGGCCATGGGCTTGCTAACCCTTTGATTTCAATATAAGTACCTTTAATGACCAAAAAAAAGAATTTTTCTAAATGGGTATGTAAAAAGATGTCACCTTTATAGATTTGAGCAACAACTAATAAGTTTAATTATGCATACACCATAGACATTAATATTTGCATATCAGAAGTTTTATAGTATAGTTTTAGTATGTTATGAATAATACCCTTAACATAGAAAAGGGCTTGCATTTTACATACACCTAACTTCTGCGTTGCTGCTTTTGCCACTTAGTAAAAGTTTCACAAGAATGAAATTTGGTTGTTTTACTTATTTCTTTTTATTTCTGGGTTATACTCCGTGAGGGTAAGACATGAATGAATTTGCTTGCTCCACAACTCAAGTGATGAGAGATAGAGAGGAGTAGAGAGTTTAGAGCAGCCAAGATTTTTTTTTTTTTAAAGGTAAGGAATGAGTGAAAACACTTGGGGTCCCATCTCGGGAAGTAACATACACCCAAGTGCTAAGTACAAACTAAACGAAATGTGTGGTTGAGAAGGGGTTAGCGAGAATATGGTAGGTGGGCAACCCGGTGAAAAGGGGTAAGGGAACCGGGTTGGATCCAACAACCAAACTCTTCCAACCCCAACCACACTAAAAAGGAAACTAACTAAAAAACTAAAACTACAACTACTTAAAACATAAAATTACATTTAATTCGAGCGTAGTCTACTAGTCTACCAACACTAAACTTGAAAACTATTTCTCCGTACAACAAAAGGAAACCACTTGGTCTTCAATTCGGACCGCGCCGTTGGGTCTTGAAAATGGGTCTGGGCAAAGCGCTTGATCTTCAAACCAGGCGGGCTGCAACTTCGGGTCTTCGAAACGGGTCAGATCTGGACAAATGGACCTCACCAATACCGATGCGGGTCGGATCGACCATGAGCAAAACGGGACTAAAACAAAAGGGGAAACGTGGGTCGGGTCGGGTCGGCTCTCTTTGGTCTCAAACACCAAACCACAAAACCGGAACAGATTTGGACTAAGGAGGTGGTCAAGGGTTGTTTTTTCACTCTCTTCCTCCGTTAGAGAAGTGATAACCCAAACAATATAAACAAATCAAAGTAAAAGAAAGGCAGATTTGGATTTTCGGTGGAAGACAATGGAGGAGTCTAACTTGGGGAGTGACCAAGAACGGTGTAGATCTGATGAAAAACTAAGTGTCTAAGTAGTAACAAATGAAAGAATCATGCTGTGAAGGGTTAGGCAAGGATGTATCTAGTTGATTTTTGGCTTAGGAAATGTCGAAGAAGAAAAGCTGGGTTGGGGTGTTTAGAGAGAAGGTAGAGGAACTCTCTCTCTCTAAACACCCAAGAAAAAAAAAAAAAAGTCATGGCCGAGGGGGAAGGAAGGTTATACGTGCAGCCCAAGGCTATTTTGGGTAAGAAAACTTTTAATTATATTGGTCAAAACTATGCATTTACAAAAGTCAACAAATTGTAAGGGAGTTTTTTAAAAAAAATAAAGTTAAAGGGAGTTGGGTACAAAACCGGGGGAGTTTTGTAAAATTTATTCTTTAAAAAAACTAAAGCTTAGTAATGGAGCAGATAAGCAGACAAGCACATTCCTTCATTCATTCATAAAATATAAAATCTAATTTCATAAAACATTCATTCATAAAATATAAAATCTAATTTCATAAAACATTCATTCATAAGCAACTCATGCAGAAGTATCATAACTATTCCACCACTACAATACATACCTAGAAAACTGGATATATAGAGAGGCGGTAACTATAGTCCACTTAAAACCTTTCAGGTGCACGGGCAGAGATAGCTCTAAGCCTAGAGTAAACTTTCCCAGGAGGAGAGCCCAAAATGAGACGAGAGACAGAATCCCTAGCAATTTTGATGGCAGAAAAAGTACCCACAATGTGAATCTTAGTACCAGCAACGACAATCCTAGTCTTTGTAGCATTCTCAATAGTAAACTTTGTCTTTCCAGACTTACCACAAATCCTCCCAATGGTTCTCGACATGTGCTCTCCATGCACAGACCTCTTAACGTCCCTTATATCGATGGTCTCGACAAAGAACTCATCGTACTTGAGAAAGGCATCCTTAATTTGATCAGCGTCGAACCCGAGCATGAAGGCTTCAAGATAGCTCTGGTACTTGATGATGCTGTTGATGTCAGGTGTGTTTGGCATGTTCTTAAGTTGAACCATCTTGTCCTTGGTATTCATACGTATGTCCACTTTCATCTCGTTGCGAATTGGTTGGTAAATATGGTCTGTCCATGCTTTACGTAACGGGGCAAGGCGGTTGCTTGGAACACTCACACAACGATTATCACCTTTAACACCATCTAATATTTCTTGTGGCTTTATGGGATTAAACTTGGGCTTTTCAGGCAATTCCATTGCAACCAGCTACCTTACCTGTTCTAAAGAAGACCAAAGGCAGCGCAGTAACAATCTATTAGGGTGTATGTAGTTGGAGAGAGGGGCACACAGAAAAATAAGTTTACAAAAGAAACGAATGGACTTACCTTGGCTGGCGGCGGTAGTAAGATCTCGGTGAGGAGAGGTGGGAGGGAAGGGGATAACGTTCGATTCAAGTGGGAGGAAAAGTTTGGGGAGTTTAGGGTTCGTAAACAGTCGCAACATTGGCAATTAAGGAAGAGTATTTGGGGTAACCTTGATACCCTCAGGAGGGCAAAACGGAAAAAAAAAGGGCAAACACTTTTTGCCCATTATCTGTGATGACGAAATTCAAGATCTGTCGTCACATTTTTTTAGTTGATTAACAAAAATATCCGTGACAACATTTTCTTATATTTGTGATGACAGATATTGTTATCTGTCACGACGGATAAGAGAATCCGTGGTCACAGATAAGAGGGGATGGTGGAGTCGGGTCGGTGTTTCGGGCCATAGGTTTAGGACTAGGTATCTACTATTAAAAAAATAAAAATAAGTGATTAAGAATATTTGCCCCCTTTTTTATTTTTTTGCCCTCTTAAGGACATCAAGGTCAGCACAAATCTTCATTAAGGAAGGCCATTTTTTGTCCCCCCCTCAAAAAAAAAGGAAGGCCATTTTTTTTCCCATGAAAATAAAAAAGTAAGACTATTATTCTTTTTTTTAATGGAAAAGGCTATTTTTCTATAATGTGAGAATGTGAGATATCCCTAATTTAATTTAATTATGAAAATAGTCAACAAAAAAAGAACAATGTGAGAGTTTTAATTTTTACTTTTGAGAGAACACTGGGAGATTTATTTGAGACTAAGTGCATGTTTTCTTCATGTGTAAAAGCCTAAAGTAAAATTGAAGTGAACTAAAATATATTGAACTCAAATAAACTGAATAAGTTAAAATTATAACTATAACTATAACACTATATATAAACTAAATTGAATTGAAAAATGAACAGATCGAACTAGAAAAAAGAACATTAATACTACAAATGAACAAAGCAAAGCAGGGCTTAATCCAGCTAATAAAAAGCTAAAATGAAAAATCAAATAATTGTGTCAGTTGCCAATGGATGAGACAACTAAAGCTAATGTTAATATGATTATTACAAGATAAAAGGGTCATAATAATTTAAAAGTTCCTTTAAAAAAAGTTTCATAAATTTGAAACAAATATAAATGCATAATTATTTATGCACAAGACATAGACAATGACGCACTCCCTATGTTTCTTTTCTTTCTTAAGTGAACATAACTAAACAAAATAGCGGAAATTTTAATTTTAATTAACATTAATTAAAAGTTGTAAAGAAACGCATAACTAAATGACGGGTATAAGTTATAAAGAATGAAATTAGTCTTGTTTTTAGTCTTGTTCTGAGCTTAATTGAACAAAAAATAGGGGAGAACTAGTCTTGCAGCAACATGACGACCAACTTAAGCTTAATAGAAACAATTGTTTGACTTTGATAATAATAAAAGAAATTAGAATATTTTCACAAGCATCACAAAATATCATATAACAATATATTTAGTTAAGTAATAGATTCAAATAAATTTTAAATATCTCCATTTGATTCAATAGTATGCATTTAATGAAATTTGATTTGGAATTTTCGTTAGTGAATCGTACATCACATAAGCTATTATTTAATATTATAATGGGCCGTTCTTTACATTGAATTTGACTGTATAACAAAGATCTATAATGGCATCTAATTAATAATCGAATTCTTCAACTAAATATATTAAACAAGGTTGAACTATATATCAAATAAAGGTTAAGTGGTGACTTCATCGTTGTCAAAATTCAATTTGGATTAAATGGGTACAATGCTATATCCTAAAAGGGAGAAGGTTCTAGGAAATTGATAAGGTACAAGGGTCGTCATGCCTCTAGAGAATCTAAGAGCTTTGAAAGTGGGATCTTTTACTCATGCAAAACACGTACATTATGATTGAATGGAGTTCTGGTAATAAGTTCCATATTTTAGTTAAAAGCTTATGAGTTTTTTTTGCAACAAGGAGTAGCAATTGTATAAGGAGTAAATCACTATGGGATTCTGCCATTCTTATGTGACACTCCATCACTTCGCTCATGGCTTTGAGAAATGTCTTGCTCACCCAAGATAACATACAGAAGAGAGGCATTTCTTTGGCTAACATTAGTTATCTCATTCATAGAGCTTCCGAGTCTACAGATCATCGGTTTTATTGCCTTACTCGAGAACAACTTGGATTTGTATTCAAAAATGGATATAGGTGCGTGGGAAACAAACTGTGCTTTCACTCAACCAAGAGTTCAGATGGATGTACCAACATAACAAGGGTAAGCACTGGAAGAAGAAATTGAGACGCAAAGCACTTACACCTACTGTATACACTATATGGTCTGCTCGTAATGGACGTAATGGATGTATTTTTGGTGATTCCCTCTCCGCTCCCCTGTTGAGTTTACAAAGCGGAAAATTATGAAGTTAGTTTGTACAAGATTAACTTATTTGTTTAGAAACTCTATTTGTAGTAATCAATAAGTGGAACAATTTTGTACTAGCATTAGAGAGAGAGGGTAGATAGTTTTGTGATCCTCTTCGTGGATGTATTTGGTGATTTGTGGATATTGTTTTCTCTATTTTGGAGATGGTTTAATTTCATTAATTAATAAAATTATTTAACCATTTTCCAAAAAATTAAAAAGGTTCAATGAATTGAACTCAATTGATCGAGGTATTTTAGGTAGTTCATTTTGAAAGAGTGAGGTTTATTATACTCATTTGTCTAACTAGTTTTAATTGGTATCTTTATAATAATTATAGTTATTATTATTGGAAAATGGTTTAATTTTATTGATTAAGAAAACATTCCCCAAAGACGGCAAAGAGTGAGATATAAGATCTCTCTCATCCAGGAAACGTCCATATACAAGAGCAAACTTTTACAAGTTATAACATAAGTTCAACTCAATTTATTCTCTAAGTCAACTAATTGCACTTAATTTTTATAAAGATAAAAAAATCTGCTACGAATGATATTCTTGATGCACTTCAGGAGTATCAAAGATGGTCTCTTTTCTGCTGTTTACTACTACTACTACTACTATACTTCACAACTTGGATATAAGGGAAGTTCACTATAGTTCTTTTTAGAGAAATATTTATGCACAATCATTTTTTGATATGGGGTGTATAACCGTGTAAGCAAATCTAGTCGAGCACAAGTCAGCTGCTTAAAGATTGAGAAATGCTTAACTCGAATCATCTAACATTTTTTTTGATTAATTCTTCATAATTAATAAAATCATATTAGTTATTGATTGAAGATTTCTAATTTTATGCCTTTAGGTCCGGAATTGGAAAGCTAAGCTACTTAAAATTCGAATTTGGTTCATTTGACAATAATCAACTATTGGATCGTTATTTGATATGTTCTCACAGGCAAATCACAGTTTTGTGATGCATGTGTCAAAGCTGAAAGCTGCTGTTTAATTCTATCCTCTTAAGCATATAAAGTTAAACTAGAGAGCATGTAACAATTTTCAAAACGACGTACTGTCGAGCATAGATAAAAAAACCTCTAAATTATGAGTACACGTGTTATTGAAAAAAGCACAAGTGCTCTATACATCATCTATGACGATGCTCAACTTGAGTATACGTAATTCGAAATAAGAGTTTCAAATTCTCCTTGCGGCCTCGCCATGCATGGCATGCATGGGGAATATCTTATTCTATATCACTCATTAAGGGATTAGTACCTTGCCCCCTATATTAAGATATCTTAAGCTACAAGATTCCGGAAGAAATTCTAAAGTCATCTTAAAATCACCATTAAAATCATCATCCTTTCTGTTGTACACATCACCGTAAAATTTTACCGTGGCTTTGAGTAATGCTTTTTGCTCCTCCACAAAGCAAATAGTGGAAGAATAAAAAAGGTTTACTTCAATCTCTTTTAGCTTGGGCGTGTCAATGAGATACTGAAGTGGTTTAAGTCCCCCATCACGTATTTTCAAGTGCAAAAGATAAGGGCAAAAAAATTCAAACACAACCGAATCACGATGATTACGATCATGAACAGACTTCGTCAAATACGTGCGTAGACGTAAATCTTCCAGTAAAGGGCAAGACTTAAAAAGACTAGCCACATGTGGAAGGTTGATATCAATAATATAAATCCCAAGTTCCTTCAGATTGGGAAGATTAATCCTCCCGCTATCAGGTAACTCATAGCTTAACAAAGTACCTTCCAAATCTAGCGACACAAGTGACGAACAGTCGAGTTTGAATGTAGGCAACAAGCTAGGCTGCAGAGGCAATAATAAGTGGTCGCGGATGACAAAGTCCACGGATACTTTAATTTTTTGCAAATCTCGGGCACAAATTAGACCAAACACTGACTTTATAAGAGAGTAGCAACGTGCTTTGTTGTGATCAGGGTTGTCACGAAACGAATACGAAGGAGGCTCAGAGTCGGAGAAAGATAACTCGAAGGTATCTATATGAATATCATCATGTCGACAGGTTAGTAGCCATAGGTAGTGATCAACATTCCTAAAGAATTGAGTGGCTAAGTTATTAACCAAGTTAGTTTTGAATGAAAAGGACAAACGCGGGACTTGAACAATCCATAGATTGCGCCAACGGTGTGATAAGACGGAGGTGGAAACAACGGTTTTTGTAGGCAGGAGAGACAAGATATGGAATACTAGGAGATCATCTGGCAGTGAGCTCAGTCTGTCCTCATTGTGGACACCAACTGCTGGGGCTTCTTCCATTAGGGTTAGGATCTTAAGGACGAGAGTCACAGACGACCAGTATATGATCGAAGGTAGCTAGAATTATATATAGGTACTCCCAAGTTTTTGGTGTAGAGTTCTCTCAACAAAAATAATGTATTTTCAGCTCCTGCCTTCTTCTTTCTTTTATATATAGCTGTAGGTTAATTATCCAATTCAAGGTCGAATAAGGAAAGGAAAGTAATCCGTGTTGAATATGGATTTCCTTTATTCGATTAATGGGATTCCATGTGTTGATGTTTGAGTAAGGAAAGGAAGTTGAAGCTAGTAGCCGACCTTATGAATTAGACCCCTTGACCTTATAAATTAGGATTCTTTTAGGGTTTTCAAGTTTGAGAATTCTTTTAATTTCGGGATTTATAAAATATTTCATGATAACACTCACAGTTAATGATTTTTTTTGGTAATAAAACCTTTCTATTTTCATACTTCATGAAATAGTTTTTTTTTTTTATCAGGCAAGGAGCCAAGGAGGGACTCCCTCTTTGGGCGTACGTGGCTAAAGGGCACCTCCTAATGCACGGCTTCGGGTGTTCCTGAAATGAATTCATTCCAGTAGGTACTTTCCAAGAGGTTTGAACCCAAGACCTGGTGCACAAGTTATGAATTATTTATCAGTGGGTTATCACCACTTGGGTATACTTGATAAAATAGTTTGTTTCCAAATTAATATAAAAAACAGTAACCTTTTGACAAATGCTACGTAAAATATGGTCCTATATAATTCTAAATCATAACATAAATAATTCACGAAAAATTGTGTGAACCCGTTTTATATATTAGACTAGATATTAATAATCCCTCGATTAATAAATTATGAACCCTCGACTACTATATAATAACCCCTCAACTACACAATAATAACCCCTGTTATAAGAAATTAACCAGATATATTTGAACTATATAAAAAAAAACTTCTCTCTCTAAAAATGCGCTCTCTCTGGCGACGAAAACGCTCGCCATGGCGAGGGGAGGGCGAGGTAGAGGTAGAGGTAGAGGAACAACAAACATACTACTCCATCACCACAAAACAATTCCCATCAATTGACTCCATCTTCATCTCATTCGATTGATAGCCAGATAAACCCTAATATTCCACATTCATCAGATGCAAGGAAAAATAGATCTGTAGAAGAGATTCAAGGAGTTATTCCTCTTCATCTGGATTCTCCTCAAAACCCTTCAACAACTGCTACTATGATGAGTCCTTTTTCATCAACTCATCAGATACCTGTGGCTTCTTCTCCTGTCCCAGAAGTTGCTGTTTCGACTATGGAAAGTCAAGTTGTTCCTGAGGTAACAGTTATCCCTACTGTTCAACCTAATGTTGCTAAAAAGAAAACTTGGGCTAATCTTTTTGATTCAAATGAAGATTGCTCTTTAAGTTACTCTTCACCTTCGGGTAATGTGAAAATTACAATGGAAGATATTCAACCTGAAATTGAATATTGGCAACATAGTATTATTT
>ONZK01003212.1:35604-60667 GCA_900322385.1 Pharnaceum exiguum
ACATTTGGGTGGGTAAGAGTACTAGTCAATAATAAAAAATTGTTTTAAATAAATAATATGTTATTTCTTAGATGTCAAATTTATTTCTACGTACAGTACCAGCTTTTGCAACAAAAAATTAGCGATTCGAGTAGATTGCAACTAAATAACATCTCCAATTCTTATCATCTTATGTACACTTGGTTAGTAGATTGTAACTAAATAACATCTCCAGGCCAATTTCGATCTGATTATTGGCATTGATGAGGGTTATAATAACAACATTAACAAGTGAGTTCTCGCAGTCCGATTAAGTTCTCTAACAATACTGCATTCTGATTTAAACGCATATTAGCGAGGTGTCATGACTCATAAGACTAGAACAGTCCAACCTGGAGCTGAAATAACTTCGATGGCTATTATTATAAAGCGCAAAAGAGAGTTTTTATTGATAGAGGTGTCTATAATAGAATGTATATATCTTCATCGATCACCCCATGAACTGCGCTGCCGTGTCAGGCGTATATTTAAAAAAACACGCAATAAACAGATGAATACTATATTTCTTCTCATCTCATAATCAGAAAGTACTGTTTAAATAGCTTCTTGGATGGCTAATTATTACTTTGATAACACGCACAATACACATGACTCTCTTATATTTCTTCCATATCGTAAAACACTACAAGTCTACAAGTACTGCTAAACAAACGAACAACAAACCTTCGCACCCTCATAGGCGAATCACAGTATTGTGATGCGATGCATGTATCAAAGCATGTATCGAACTAGCTAGAGAGCACGTAACAATGTTACAAAACGATGTCGAGCATAGATAAAGGACCTTTAAATTCGTACACATATTTGAAAAAGCTAGGCACAAGTGGTCTGTACATCGTCTATCATGATATATGCTCAACTAGAGTATACGTATGTAATTCCAAATTGGAGTCTCAAATCGTCCTCGCCATGGCATGCGTAATATCATATTCTATGTCGTCGTTTATTAATACCTTGCCCCCTATATTAAGATATCTTAAGCTACAAAATTCCGGAAGAAATTCTAAACTCTTCTTAAAATCACCATTAAAATCATCATCGATGCTATATATATCACCGTAAAAGTTTACCGTGGCTTTGAGTAATGCAGTTTGCTCCTCCACAAAGCAAATAGTGGAAGAATCAAAAAGGTTAACTTCAATCTCTTTCAGCTTGGGGGTGTCAATGAGATACCGAAGTGGTTTAAATCCCCCATCACGTAATTTGAAGCGCAAAAGATACGGGCAAAAAATTTCAAACACAACCGAATCACGATCTTGGTCAGGATCATGAACAGACTCAGTATCCTTCATCGTCAAATACGTGCGTAGACGTAAATCTTCCAGTCAGGGAAAAAAGAAAGCCAAGAAAAGATGGGTTAGAGAGAAGGGAGAGGAAAAACACAGAGCGAAAACACAAGAGTGAAACACAGCGAGGTTACGTGCTATGCCTACACCAGAAAATCCCATGACTCCGAAACATCAGACCATCAACACCCAAGCACATCCCACCATGCAACCCCTTATCCCAGCTACTCAGCCACAACCACTTCAACCCACTCCAACCCCAACCAATAGCCAGACCCCTCCCCCTACCCCCAGCCAAAACCCTACCACCCCTCAACCCCAGCCTCAAATCACCAATTTCGCCCCTCCAATACCACCATCCTATCGAGATGTCTTGACCAATACATCTAATAACATCCACAAGCTAGAAATCCCTAAGCAAACTCTGAAAAGGATACATTCTCCATGGGAGAATGCTATCATTGTTAACTCCTTATCCAAATCCTTTTCATCTGACTATCTGAGAGACTTGTTAACAAATTTTTGGAATCTCAGTAAAAAGTTAGAATGGTTTGCCTTAGGGAAAGGTTATTTCATTCTCCGCACATGCAACCAACAGCTGCAACAAAAACTGATTCATAATAGTCCCTGGCAAATTGGGTCTCATTGGATTAATGTTCAAGGGTGGAGACCCGGTTTCAAGCCATCTCTGGCAGTGCCTGCGACAGCTCCAGAATGGGTTTATCTTCCGGAATTACCAATTGAGTTTCATAATGAGGAATGGCTGCGCATTCTGGGAAATAAACTAGGACATTTCATTAAAAGTGATTTGTCATTGGTTAGAAAGGGCAAAGCCACTGGTGCACGCATCTGTATAGTTCTGAAAGAGGCAGCAGTTAAATGTCGTTCTTTGCACCTGGGACTATGTCATCAAGATGTTGTGTATGAGAATGAAGAAGAGACGGCTAGGGTTATGGAGGAAGTTCAAAATGCTCCTTTGTCTCACCAAGCTGACAAGGTTGCAGAATCGTCACAATCAGAGGGGAGGACCACTGAGGAACACGATTGGACCATGGTCCAGCCACGACAGAGAGGTGTCAAAAGGTACCAGGCTCCTAGGAATGAAAAGCGACAGCTTGGAATTACTAAGAGCAGGAATGCTAAAAATAGAAGGTTTGGGGAGGCAAGTCAACCCTCCTTTGAGAAGAATAGATCACAAATATGGAGAAAGACAGGTCCACCACATTTCACATTTCAGAAATCCGAAGCCTCTCATCCAAGCCTTCAAAATTCAAACACAAATAGCCCACCAGACATACTAACCCTTATCCCAGCCCATCCCACAAACACCCCTAACCCATTTGACTCTAGCCCAACAGACCCTACACCAAACTCAACCCAACAAATCAACTCCAATCCCCCAACCACCTTTCCCTTTATTCCGATCCTAAAAAACTTTTTTTCTCCAATTCCATTTAAATCATCCTATCCCTCATTTACGATCAACCAACTCTACAACTTCCTTCAACACCACACAAATGTCCCTTTCCCATTCAATCCACAGCCACAACGGCCCGGACTCGAACTCATCAATTCGAGCTGGGCAATCCCCACTGAGAGCGCAATCCCAAATGAGAGAACACTCATCATCCCCTCCCCCACCTTGGGAAGGTTTAATCTACCCTTTGCAAAACCCCCCACAGAGAGGAATAATGATAAGACAACCTCCCCCTCCAATCTCTCTATCCAGCTCATCGGAGGAGGAGGAGGTGATACAGGAAGTGGAGGAACCAGCAGGGGCTTGGCGAATGCTCAAAGGAAGCATGACCTTCAAGCTCTTAGATGCGATGACGGTGTATACAGATCTGGATCAACATTACCAGCCGTGCTGCCTAACGAGGCCAGAGAACAAACTTCAGAATGTACTATTCTATGTGGGCCATCCAACCAACTGGGCTCCCTTGGATGTAGTGTTCGAAGCAATCCATCAACCCCACATTGTCCCTCCACCTTACCACAGAATGTCCATGATCCCAAAGGGAGGGAAAGACGGTCCGGCTCATTTACCTCAATTGTCCGATCTCGAAAGATGCCCCCAAGGTCTAAGAAAAGTGCTTCAATGGATGTTACGAAATATGGACAAAGGAGGGCTAGAAGGATGGGTAAACGGCCGTTGGATCGAGCTCTTAGACCCAGCTATGATTATTCATCAATTGAGGATAACTTATTCATTGACTTCAGGGCATATCCTCTTCAATTGGACGGGAAGCTCAAACATGGTGCGAGTATTTCGACTTCCAGGGGTGAAGAAACAATTAGTAGTGAGATTATTTTGGAGACGGATCTTCGACGGACTGGAAGTAGGAGTGAACGAAAAAATCAAAAAAGTGTCTCCCGCGTTACCCCCAGTACTGGACAGGATGTGGTCAATGGAGATAACATCCCAGACAAAGAAATTCTACAGCTTTCTTTTGTATGGGGAGATGGTTGGAGCCGGAGGACTTCAAAACAAACGAGGAGGCCAAGCTCGAGTTGGCAGACGCACCACTTCTACCTAACCTTATGTCGATATTAGCTTGGAATGCGAGGGGTATAGCCAGGTTGTCTTTCTTTCAAAACCTGATGTACTTAATCAATACATACCAGCCCGATATTATCATTATTTCTGAACTTAGAGTGAGCCGAGCCCACACTGAAACCATTTTGTCCGACCCTTTGGGTATGATGGCTATGAGATTTCGGAGTCTCGTGGATTTTCTGGTGGTATTCTTGTGCTTTGGAAGGGAAACCAAGTTTCTTTCAACTCCATGAGCACCGGGGAACAAGGCATACACGGTGTTATAAAGGTATTATCTTCTTCTACAAGTTTTTTCTGTCAGCCTGTTATGCAAGTCCTGATTTTCAGAAAAGAAGGCTTTTTTGGAATGAGCTGATTAATTTGTCATCTTCGGTCTCTTTACCCTGGATTTTAATAGGAGATTTTAATGAAATTTTGTCAAATGATGAGAGATCAGATGAGAAAAATGTTAATAGGTTTAAAGCTAATTTATATAGTAACTGTATGAATGATTGTGGAGTGGTTGATTTGGGGTTTGTTGGCCAGAGATTCACCTGGGTAAATAATAGAGAGGCTAACTTGGTCTTGAAAAGGTTGGATAGGACATGGGTGTCTCCCTCTTGGCTAGCACTGTATCCCCAAGCTCAACTTCATCATCTCCCCAAGTTAACATCTGACCATTGGCCTATTCTTGTCAAACTGGATCAGGGCTTGACCTTTGCTAGGAATAGAGAGTTCAAACTTGAACCCTTTTGGTGTTTGGACCCGGAGTTTAGCCATATTGTGAAGGAGACCTTTGAGGGGGTAGGGGATTTTTGTGCAAAACTTGATCATATGAAGTTCTCAGTTAAGCCCTGGGCAGAACAGAAATTTCCATCTACTCAGCCATTAAAAAGGAAAATTATGGCTAGACTCAAGGGAGTACAGAAGGCTCTTTGTTTACACCCAAACTCACAGTTTCTCTTTCAACTGGACAAACAACTTTCCCTGGAGATGAACTCACTCTTAGACCAAGAAGATTGGTATTGGAAAGTTCGAGCAAAACAACAATGGTTAACTGAAGGTGACAGAAACACGAGTTTTTTCCATCAATCTGTGGCCAATAGAAGGAGACAAAATAGAATTGTAGAGCTTTTTGATACAAATAATGTTTCTATCTCTTCTCCTCAAGACATTAGAGACCACATCGTTGACTACTTCACAAACTTGTTCACCACTGAGAAGCACTTCAATTTCAGACTATTTCAAACACTTTTCCCCAGGAACCAAGGACGACAAATTCACCTAACCTTCCCCCCTTCCCTCCTTGAACTGGAATCTGCCATCTTTAACATGGGCCCTCTTAAAGCCCCAGGTCCAGATGGGATACACCCAATCTTCTTTCAAAGAAATTGGCATCTGATCAAAGGAGATCTCTTGGAATTCACTAGAAACATTTGTACTAAGAAAGCCATCCCCTCCAATATCAATCAAACACTCCTTTGTCTCATTCCCAAGTGTGAAAGCCCCAATACCATCAAGCAATTTAGACCAATTGGGCTTTGTAATGTTGTCTACAAAGTGGTCACAAAAATTCTTGTCAATAGACTCGGACCTTATCTTTCATCTCTTATCTCCCCCACTCAAAATAGCTTCATTCCCGGTAGAGGCTCAGAGGTTAACTACATTGTGGCCTCTGAAGCCTTGCATTCCATGAGTGTACGGACAGGGAATAAGGGTTTCTTTGCTCTGAAACTGGACCTCGAGAAGGCTTATGACAGGCTCGAATGGGATTTTGTGAGGAATTGCCTAGTGTGCCAAAATTTCCACCCTGATACTGTCTCCCTTCTTTTGAGCTGCATCTCTACGTCTTCCCTTTCTGTTTGTGTCAATGGTACTCCCACTCCTGTTTTCCTCCTTTCTAGAGGCATTAGACAAGGGGACCCTATATCCCCTTACCTATTCATCCTGTGCATGAACTTCTTGTCTAAGCTTATTGAATCTGAGACTAGATTGGGTCAGTGGCAACCCTTACCCTTTGGTAGAGGTCAGAATTGTTTTACCTTGTCCCATCTCTTATTTGCGGATGATGTCATCCTATTTGGGGAAGCATCAGAACAGACACTCTCCTCCCTTTGCAGGACTCTGTCTGCTTTCTGTCTTGCTTCAGGACAGAAGATAAATCCTAACAAGTCTAAATTAGTCATGTCTCCAAACACAGACCCTGCTACAACTTTGCTTTTCAAAGAGAGATTGGGTACAGAGATTTGTGAGGATCTTGGAATTTACCTAGGTTATCCCCTCACCTTTAAAAAACCCACAAGATCAAAAACCTCCTTCATACTCAACAAAGTGAAAGCCAAATTGTCTTCCTGGAAAACAAAGTGTCTCTCCAAAGCTGGTAGAACTTGTCTAATCAATGCAACCCTCAATGCCATCCCAACCTATTACCTACAATGTTTAAACCTGAGGAAGAAAGATCTCCTTGAGCTTGACAAGGTGGTAAGGGGTTTCTTTTGGGGTGATAGTGATGAGAAGAGGAAAATCCATTTGCTTAGTTGGGATAAGTTGTGTCTACCAAAGAAGGAAGGGGGGTTGGGTATCAGGAGTAACCTTACCACCAATGCCATTAATAGGGTCAAACTCTGTTGGAAACTCCTTCATTCTCCCCTTAATCTAGCTTCAGCCTGCCTCAAAGCCAAATATACCTCACACATATCACATTGCACATCCTTCAAAAGAGGTTCCCATATTTGGAGTGGTTTAGGCACTGGATGGAAGACCTTTAAAAAATCTCTTAAGAAAGTGGTAGGGGATGGAAGTAGTATCTCATTCTGGAATGACTTTTGGGTTGGGGATAGTCCTTTGAAACATCTTTTCCACGGGACTTTGTCTAGATCAGATATGACCATGACAGTAAGAGATTTTTGGAACACTACCCCACCCCCTTTTGAGAACCTGCCTTGGTCTATTCCTCATGAACTTCAAGTTAAAATCCTGGCCATGAGACCAATCCCCTCTAGGAAAGACTTTTCTGTCAGCTCCCTCTCCATTACTAGATATTTTGATTCCAAGAAAGCTGCAGATCTCATTCTTCAAAGGGAGAATACTGAAACCACTCACCCTTGCTTTAATCTTATCTGGCAGACCCTTTGCCCTCCAAAGATACATACCTTCCTCTGGCTAACAAGCCATGACAGACTAGCCTATAGAGCTTTCCTCTTCCAAGTCAAATGTAGCATATCTCCAATTTGCCCTAGGTGTCTACTCAATCAGGAGGATTCATTGCACTTACTTCGAGATTGTTTAGATGCAAAGGACATTTGGGGAAATTTCTCTATCCAACCTGATTTCTTCCAACTTTCTCTACAGGATTGGATCAAGTCTAATCTCTCCTCTAAAGCTTTCCACCTTCATCTACCCTGGCCAACTGTTTTTTCCTTCGTCATCTGGGAGATCTGGAAAAGAAGAAATGCCCACCTCATTGATGGCATTCAACCACGACCAGTGAATTCTCTCATGTCCTTTCTTATCCCATTCATTTGGGACTTCATCACATCTCAACCACAGCCCCCTAGTCCCCTAGGTTCTCAAACCCTTTGGACTAAACCACCATATAACTTCTGGGTGATAAATACTGATGCTTCCTTTGACAATGCCTCTGGAAATTGTGGTATTAGCTTCATCTGCAGGGATTATATGGGTCAGTGGATCATGGGGTTTAGACAGTCCTTGCGCTGCACTGATGCTACTAGTGGAGAACTCCATGCCATTCTGTGGAGTTTGAAATGGGCAACTCAGCAAACACATGCTGATATCATCATTGCTTCGGATTGTCTTGTTGCCTTGAACATCTTTGTTAACTGTGACATCTTGACCCCTTATCACTTCTTGGTGGAGGAGTGCAGGGACTTGCTGAATGGCCAGACTGGCTCGCACCTGAGAACAAGAAGAAGACCTCTCCTTTCCTACGTGAAGAGGTTGGCGAATGTAGTAACAGATGCAATGGCAAGAAACGCTCGAGAGGAGGCTATTGAAGAAGGATACTCCCTAGCTCCCTTGTCTTTTTGTAATGATCTTTTGTTGAGCGATGCTTTAAATGCTCCTCAAAGTGATATTCGTGAGGTTATGTACTCTGACATAGCTGTAGAACAATCATTGATGTATGATCCACCCTAAACTGAAGGGCCTCTCTTTTTAATTTATTCAGTCCGTTTTCTACCAAAAAAAAAAAAAGGGCAAGACTTAAAAAGACTAGCCACATGTGGAAGGTTGATATCAATAATATAAATCCCAAGTTCCTTCAGATTGGGAAGATTAATCCTCCCGCTATCAGGTAACTCATAGCTTAACAAAGTACCTTCCAATTCTAGCGACACAAGCGACGAACAGTCGAGGACGAATGTAGGCAACAAGCTAGACCGCAGAGGCAATAATAAGTAGTCGCGGATGACAAAGTCCACGGATACTTTAATTTTTTGCAAATCTCGGGCACAAATTAGACCAAACAATGACTTTATAAGAGAGTAGCAACGTGCTTTGTTGTGATCAGGGTTGTGACGAAACGAATACGAAGGAGGCTCATCAGAGTCGGAGAAAGATAACTCGAAGGTAGATATATCAATATCATCATGACGACAGGTTAGTTGCCAGAGGTAGTGATCAACATTCTTAAAGAATTGAGTGGCTAAGTTATTAACCAAGTCAGTTTTGAATGAGAAGGACAAACGCGGGACTTGAATAATCCATAGATTGCGCCAACGGTGTGATAAGACGGAGGTGGAAACAACGGTTTTTGTAGGCAGGAGACATAAGATATTGGAAACTAGGAGATCATCTGGCAGTGAGCTTAATCTGTCCTCATTGAGGATGCCAACTGCCGGGGCTTCTTCCATTGGGGTTACGATCTTAGAGACGAGTCACAGACAACCAGTATGTTCTCTCAACCAAAAGTCCTAACTCCTTCCTTCTTCTTTCTTTATATATAGCGCTGTGGTTGTTTTTTTATTGCCTTGACTGTTGTGGTTATTATATATGCAAGGTCGAATAAGCAAAGGAAAGTAATCCGTGTTGACTATGGATTTCCTTTATTCGATTGTTGTGATTGTGTATATGTTTGAGTAAGGAAAAGGAACTTAGAAGCTAGTAGCCGACCTTATAAATTAGACCCCTTAAAAATACAACAACAACCGAGTGGGAATACCCATTCAATGGGGTACTCGAGGTAAGGATATACGCAACTTTGCTCATGTTTAAGAAAAAAATATAGAGTTTGTTTTCGAGATTGACCAATTAATGCATTGAATTAGGATTCTTTTAGTTTTTCAAGTTTGAGAATTATTTTAATTTCGAATTTATAAAATATTTCGTGATAACACTCATATTTAATGACTTTTTTCCGGTAATAAATTAAAACCTTCGTATTTTTCATACTCATTGATAAAATAATCATGTTAATTAAATAATACGAGTATTATTTTGTATCCAAACTTGGGACAAACGAAACTAATAAAAAAATAGTACCCTTTTGACAAATGCTATGTAAAATACGGTTTCTAAATTATAATATAAACACTAAAAATTATGTGAACTCGTCTCACATATGAGACTGGGTATGAATAAACATTAATGACCCCTCGAGTTAACATTAATGACCTTCATACAAATTTTTCTCTAACATGAATACTTTCATAAATTCAATTATGAATTTAAATTATATAGCGAAATGTTGTTTAACTTCATCCCCAATTTTTCAAATAGCATCCCAAGTTGGGGTACGATGTTGAATACCAACTAAACTAGAAATTTGGGTGGTTAAGTGTAGTCCATAATAATAGTTTTTTATCAAGAAAATGTAATTTCTTTATTTATTATCATATCAAGCAACCTCATAAAATAAGTTACATTTAAAATATTATTAGTCACCTTAATTATTAGTCACTTTATAAAACTATTCATCAATATTGTAGGTTGTTAATAACAATTTTATTATTATTAGTCACAATTTGATCGCTAGTAGTCACCCAGATAAATTAAAGACTTGTTGGTTGTAACGATGGAAGCTATCGAAATCAAGCATTTCTTACAGCGACCCTATATTAGTATTGTATGCGGTCGCAGGAATATCCACATCACCAAAGCCCTTCAATCCACTCCAAGGTCTAGTGTTCCTGAGAAGTACAGGTCCATTATCAAGAAACTATTGACATATCTCGATACTTTTTGTTCTAATGTTTTTAAATCATTTGCATTGATGAGGGTTATAACGATCGACTGAGTTCTCACAGTCCCATTTAGTTCTCTAGCAAAACTTCATTCCCACTTAGCGAGGAATAATTTCGATAATTTCGATGACTCAATATTACTAATCTGGCCTGGAGCTGAAATATTACTAGAACAACCTGGCCTGGAGCTGAAATAATTTCGATGGCTATAATCATGAATCCTACGCAAAAGAAACTAATGCAGTTTTTATAGAATGTAACTTCATCGATAGATCACTTCACGAACTGCTGAGCCAAGCGTATATATATTGAGTATACACTTATACGATGAGTTTGTGAGCAATAATAGGATACTGAATAATGGAAAAATTATAGGTGGCTTGTAGAAATGTAGAATTGTGTTTTAATGCTTTGATAAAGGGCAACGTACCTAAGAATTGGAGTTAAAAAGCAGGCAATAAACTAATACGGAGTACTAGATATCTTCTCATCTCCTAATCAAAAACCGACTCCGTACTTCTAATAAGTTCTAACTCACACCGAAAACAAAAAGGTCACACGTTTCAGCTACGTACCATTCTCCTTCGCTCGTGATTTGACCTTGCCACAACAATATCGCGAAAGTTATAAACTGTAATTTCACAGTTCAAAGAGCTTCTTGGATAGCTAAATACTTCGCGATAACACTCACAGTCATGATTGAATCGGTTTTCCGAATCACAGCAACAACAACCTGAGATGTCCAAGCGAACAACAAGCGCCTCCAGAATCCCTGCGTCTTCTAAGATGCGTCTTCTAAGATGCGTCTCATAATGTAAGCATCTGTGGCTCCTACATCGAAATCGTCTACTTCCATCCTTTTAAGCTTAGATATGAAACTTGAGGGCACATAACAATGTGGCAGGACAATATTGCTTATAGACAAGCGAATCATCTTTAAAGAAATAGGATCACATTTTTCATAAAGCCACAAGTCGACTGGTCCAAGATGATGAAGCTCAACTAGGCTATGAAAGAGCGGGAAATTGGTATCGACATTATTGGGTAGCCAAAATTTTTCTCCTATACTAAGCGATCTAACGCTAGAAATCCCCCTAAGAAGCTCCAAAGCATTGTCATAAATATTCTTATTCCAGAAGCAGCTGGCTGTATCTACTCTTGCTTTTAGTAATGCAATTGGTTTCTCCACAAAGCGAAGAGTGGAATAACCTAAATTTATTTTGTCTACTACAATCTCTTCCAGTTTAGGCGTATGAAGCCTATGCAGCCTATGCAAGGACGAATGTTCAGGTTCAGGTTCAGGTTCAGATTGAGATATTCTCAAGCGCTTCAAATTAGGACAATAGATATCAAAAACAACAGCATCATCTTTTCGACCATTAACATGCATTCGTCGACCCTCTTGATTCAAATGCGTGGTTAGATCTAAATCTTCCAATACAGGGCAAGACTTGAAAAGAGTAGTCACCAACCACCTGTCCAAGTCGGTAATATGAATCTTAAGCTTCTTAAGATTAGGAAGATTTACGATTCCGTCATCGGGCAACTTATAATTCAGCGCAGCATGCAGTTCTAGTGTCACAAGCTGACGGGCAGTCGAGAACAAATTTGGGAAACGAGTTTACCGATGTAACTCTATCGTAAACACCGAAACCCATGAACAACCTGATTGTCTCAGGATTTCTCGCACAAATTAGACCAAACCATGACTCAAAAAGAATTGTGGTAGCTGTGTCATATTCCCTATAAGGCGGAGTAATGAAAGGGAGCTCGAAGGTAAGAATATGACCAAGCTGGTGAGGTGCCTAATAACATGGTCGGCAACTTTCATGAATTTGCTGAATTTGACTTCTCTTTCGTATTCGCCACCCAACCAAACTGTCTCGAAGGACAAACGAGAGACTTGAGTCCAGATATTGCGCCATGGGCGGGCTAAGATGGAGGTGGCAGCAGCGTATTTTATGGGCAGGAAGGAGAGAATATGGGCGATGAGATGCTCCGGCAGTGAGCTCAATCTATCAACGTTGTGTAGGGCATCATTAGGGGTTTCTTCCATTATTTTAGGGTTTAGTTTTTCCTTGAGGTGTTAATGTTATGGCGTTTTTTAGTGGTTATGTGAGAAGGGGACTGCGGAATATATAAAGGGCGTAAAACAAGGTATGAAAAGGGAAGAAAAAAATTCGCTGAAGAATTATGGAAAAAAGTGGCCTATGCAGGTCTCGAACCTGCGACCTTCGCGTTATTAGCACGACGCTCTAACCAACTGAGCTAATAGGCCGCTTGTTTCAACTCTTATCGGTGATGTAAAAAATCCCCAGTAA
This sequence comes from Pharnaceum exiguum, assembly GCA_900322385.1. Taxonomy (NCBI): domain Eukaryota; kingdom Viridiplantae; phylum Streptophyta; class Magnoliopsida; order Caryophyllales; family Molluginaceae; genus Pharnaceum; species Pharnaceum exiguum. The sequence goes on from ONZK01003212.1 coordinate 47,990, forward strand.
TGGCACATGAAAACGGAATAATTCCGAACCTTTGTTTGGAAAAAATGGGAAGGGATTAACATAACATGTACATATTGTATTTTGAACTCCGGTCCTTTCCTTAGCAAGATAGTGAATGTGCAATTAAAAGCATTACTTACTCCTTTTTACAAATCACCTCCCTAACTTATTAAAAATGAGCAATTGACCTTCTTTTTCTTTTAAGCTTTTTTTTTTTTTCACAAAGTCAAATTAAAAATTTGATTAAAAATGGAAATTTCTCTAAATACTTTACAGATACACTGTACACTAATCAAAATACAAAGTTTCTACATATATACTCTAATTATACACTTCTGTAAATAAAAGAAAAAAGAAATAATATGCTTATACGTTATTAACAATAGGAGTGTTTTCATCAAAAAAAAAAAACAATAGGAGGAGTGTTAGTGCTTACTGTTCTACTCTTGTGCCCTAAACTCTACCTCTGGATCTCCCCACCCTCCACCACCACATACAATCACATCACACCACACCCAACTATTCAACTAGAGATCGTTGTTAGTTGTTTCAAATGCACCAATTTTAAGATGTTTCGCATATTATGTTCCTTTTTATAGGCAAATAGAGAGGTGAAAGAGTTGGAGGACTTGAAGCAGCTAGTGTTGAATGGAGACAATGGGAAAGAAGAATTTGATCCTGACAAGCACATTGATAAATACTTGCCGGTGCGTGTTAACAAACAAAGATTGAGCAATCTACTAGAATCCTTGTTCCTTGCAATTTCGATTTTCGATATGCCTGTTATAAAGCTAAAGCCATCGTCGCTTCTCCTGGGGTTACTTTGCCAACATAGCTATTGACACCCTCCTGGGGCAACCAGTTATGGCAAAGAGCCCAACTTCTCTTTAATTCGAATATGTTGTGTACAAATGGTTTGGGTTTATACGTATAGTATTGGGTAAAGGGGAAGTTTATATATGTATTTTCTATTGTATATTATGTGAAGTATTTGGACTTAAAACTGTTTTTCATAATTTATAATTCATTTCTATCAAGTTTTTATGGGCTTAAAAATAAAAGGAGGTTAAGTGCTCATTTTTAATAAGTTAGGAGGTGATTTGCAACAAGGAAAAGGTAAGGCTTTTAATTGCACATACACTAAAAGGTGAGGAGGTGATTTGCTACATTCGCGTATTTTTTTTTGTTAAAAGATGCATCAAAAATTAGGGACCCTCCTCTCGAGAGTTTCTGAATAGCTTATACAATCTCAAGCATTACAAATACGAACTTCAAAGGTAACCAAATCAAACTGCATACATGCAGGATAGAGCCATACAGACAATAGCATCAAACAGCATACCTGCGCCTATAAAAAAAGTAGGTGATCAAGAAGAACAGCGGAGTTTGAGAGAGGAGATAGTCGTTACATACAGGAATTGCATTCTCATTGCAAGTTCATCATTCACATTTTTTCTACAGGTATAAAAATCCGAAGTCTTGATTCTTTTTACATTTGCTTTTTACTTTTTTTTTCTCCCCCTTCGAAAGGGATAGCGTTCACAATAGCAATCTGGCAAGATACAATTGGAGATCACTTGACTCAAAAATAACAATCGACCTTCAAAGCAGAACATATTTCAAACCCAAGCCACAAGAAGGATCAATAGCTTTTCTGTCATCAGAACACCCACGTAGAAAACAGAATCACTCGCCCACCCACTTAAAACTGCACACCGATTGCAAAGCATGCAAACTAATGCATAACACTGGCTTCAGATATCTGCAAGCACCAAGGCGGAGTCAAGCTGCATTCACAGTCAGTGGCCTGCCTCTACCCATAGAAAACCCTCGTGTACCATCTGGCATACGAGGACCAGGTGGCTGTTGCTTGATCACAACTGGTTGTTCATTGCTGACATTGTTATGAGGTTGGGCTCCAATATGATTTCCCCTATTGTTTTGATGGTGATGCTGACCCCTTCCTCGCCCCTTCACATGTGCCTTTCGGTTCTTCTTCTGCCTACCTTCTTTCTCCACATTTTGGTCCTCCCCCTGCACGTTGAAAGCAAATTCTGATCATCAATACAAAACTAAATTTCAATTGCCAAGTGACAAAGGAGATTCCGGCGAGGAGCTGAGTGTGGCATTGCCAAAATCCACATAAACAGGTATCACACTTGCACTTCAGAACATTGACATTCAAGCACATAGTTATCCTAGAACTTAAAGGATCCCATTAGACAGGCAACAATTAGAAAGAAATGACAGATACCATATTGCAGGTTTGTCCACAAGGAATGTAAATCATTATGTATGCAAGGATGGAAAACACTAAACAGCTTTCAGAAATGCTACAAACTTCCTGTAGCTACTTTTTGATCTGAAGGAGATTCTGTTAGTTCAATTAGACAGAGACAAGCTAACCATGGAACACGTACTGTTGAAACTCTGTTTAAATAGGCATTGTGAAACATTCAACAGACTAGACAACCACAAGATCATTACAAATCCAGAGAGCTTACATGCTCGTGTGGCTGATTATCAGAATGTGCTGATAGGTCTTCTGATTGTTTCTCATTTCGATTTTGCTCAGAAGTGGATACATCTTGTTCTTCAGAGGTTGCCTCACCATCACCAGCCTTTTTCACTCGTGCTTGTGTAGATTTAGACTGCAAAGTAACAAGTACAGATCAGCAAACTAAAAGAAAAAAGAAGGTATACCGGCCTGACAAGCTTAGAAAACTAAGATATCAAAGAGGTGAAAACAATCAAGAGTGATGAATCCTAAATCCTTTCATCTACCAAATGTCAAAGAACTAACAGTTGTAACATAAAGTTCCTCGTAGTGAGGTGGGTGAAGCTCACAATCTAGCCATCAAGGCCAGGAAGTCCGAGCTCCCCCCTTTTTAGTTGGTAGTTCCGGTTACCAGGTTGCATCCTTTATCCAAAAAAAGAAAGAAAGAAAGAAAGAAACATAAACTTGCTTTTATGAACATCTTTCTCAAGATCCATGTATCATACAGTAACTTAAGAAACAAAGACAACTGGTGTGCTCTTTCACTGTTTACATATCTCTGATAATATTAGGAGAATACAGAGATATACATCAGCTGGATATAACATATAAATTACATAAACGGAGTCCAAAGGCAGATGAACTGTTCCTTCTATATATCTTTCCCTCCTATTTTTGTTCTGTTACAGTATCTGATATACTATAACAAACTCCAGGTTCAAGAAATAGCACACATCTCTCTTATGGTCTGTTCTCTGGAAAAGGTCATTTGTGCACAGCCTAAATTGCTATTTAGTGACAACTCTAGGGTAGATATTCTTAGTTGTAACATTCTCTAGCAAGAACACCATTCTCAATTATTTATCAGCAACCCAAGGAGTCTCTGATTAGAAAAGAAGCCAAAGAGAGGTGGAAACAACTATCTAGCTAGAGCAGAGTAACAGCGCATAAAAAGCGTAATTAAGAAGTCAATAAGGGCCAATAACTAATCTAAATGCATAATAATACCCCTCGTTTATGCAGCAGACGAACTCTGAGGCCATTTCTCCAATCATCCTCATCATTCAGCTCCACAACCTGCATGAAGACAAAACTATAATGAAAAATTTTCTCTTGATAATCTCTGGTTTCAGAATCTTTAAGAAATTACGAGCTATTTAGACTAATAAAAAATCAGTAGAATATTATAACGTAAAGACTACACGAAAACAAAATTTCATACCGCGTTCTCAGCCAACTCGACAGATTCATACTCCACAAATGCGTGTAACTGGAAAACAAATTCATATCTATCAGAAAACAAGAAATAAAACAACAGATATAAGGTCCACAAATAAGCCGCATGAGAATAACAAAAACAATTCCACGTGTTGTTTCCAACTATATTCAACTTGTGTGAAAGCTATGTAAACATCACTGACTGGATCACCCTTGAATGGTTGAATTATGAGAATATGCAAACGCAAGAACCAAAACTCCAATGTAAACAAGTAAGATTTAGTATATCAGTCAAAGTGTCATAGACAAGTCATAAAGTAGTTGAAAACTAGTGAATATAGCAATCCAGTTACCTTATTACTGTAGAGCACATTGTCAGATTTTGATGCCCTTGATGCCGAAGAAGGTCCATTGTTTGAAGGTTGAGGCTGACAGGTACGGATGGACTTCACACTGAATTAAAGAACAGTTTGCAAGATTACTACTGAAGTTCAAGCTTCACTCAGGTAAAAACACTGTCACATATACACATATCAAATTGAACTTACCTCCCAACGGCTGAGAAAATCTTCATTAGATTTTGATGACAATGATCATCTGGTAAATTCTCAGCGACAATTATACGAGCCTATACATGAAAGAAGACAGATAAATGAACGAGCTTATTACTGCTTTTACTACCATATAAATTTCAAATCGGGGTAAGGCTGCGTACATCAGGCTCCCTCAGTACCCTATCTTGGATGGGATAACTGGGTTTGTTGTTGTTGTAATACCATATAAATTTCAGGAGATTTATTAGAGAACTCATCCTCTTGCGTTGTTACAATTTTCATTCCTTTTGAAAAGAGAATCCATTAAAGAATTATTTTGGGTGTAAAAATTCACCACAACTGCCTAATTTGTGGGCAAAATCTACTCCCTCTATCCCAAAATCTTCTTCTTAACTACAATTTACACTAGGACCTGAGAAACGATTATAAATAATAAGAAGATCCCATTGATAAAGGTAGTATTATATGCGAAACTAAGGGTGTAAAAGAGGGCCTAGTTTTTTATTTATTTAGATAACACAGGTATCTAGGCTTTGCCTAACTAATCCCATGGGCCCTGAAGAGACTCGAACTTGGGACCTTTTGAATAAATCTCTAGCCTTTGAACTTGGGTATACGAAATGGAATTACACGTGGGATGGGATTGCAATACAAAGCTAAACACACATGAAAAAAAAAAAGAACACATGAGAGGCAAATGACCCACAGTAAGATTATTTTCGTCAATCCCTAGCCTTTGACCGAGTCTACGCATTTATAGGTGGTTATTTTTGATAAAAGAAGGAAAGTGTTCAAGGAGTTTCTTGCACAATAGATAAAATTTCATCTAGCTTTGTACAAAAGTAGCCAAGGAATTCATCCACAAAATAAGAATTGCAATGAATAGTAGATTTAAATTGACAGAAACAGTAACATACTTGCAGTTCATCCATATCAGTGCCAGAGAGGGGATGCAACCGCTTCACCTTTTTCCCATCCTCACTAACCACCTGTAATAAAAGGCCGATGAAACAATAATAAGATGGCGGAGGAACAAAATAGAAGGTACAATATGGAATAGACATTTTCCTTTTAATGTTTGTAGGAAAAGGACAGAGTCCTCTGACATCTTGCCAAGCATACATGAAGAAAAGTTCATTATGACTGCAGAGGAAAAGCCTCAGCAGAAGACTTACAAGCTTCGTTGAGTTCCTCAGCACAGCTGAAAGCTGGGGAATACCACTAATTAGGGCCTTGATCTTCTTGAAAGATGCAACAACCGATAATGGCACTACATTCAAGAGGCAAATGTCACTAACAGAGCAAATAAAGAATATAAGAGACTGCATCCTCTCACACGTCACACCCACACTCAATTTAAAGAAAAAGGGAGGAGGAAAAGGAAAAAAAGAAGGTTGACTTCCCAATGAATATTGGCAGTAGCACATAAAGAAAATGCGGGAGGATATATGAGGCTGAGTAATTTTATAACCAGTTCTCTTCTCTGTATGACATTGAAAGTGGACAAAGTGATAAAAGCATTCATTTTTAACTGGTTTAGAGCTCAAAGGATCTCAAAACATGCAACCCACACATATAGAGAAAGTAAATGTTAAAGCGATGCATTATTTGCTCAGCATTACTAAATGGAACTATTGAGTCCTACATCCAAGTATCCAATGCAATAAGTCCTACATGTGACTGAAAATTTCAAAATGACACCAGCCATTAGTTTCACGTCGAGCAACGGTAGGATATCAAAGCTAAATCATAGAAAGAGGCAACAGTACAAGAAGGTAGGATGGTTACCAAATCCCTCAGGGTCCTTGCTGATGCACCTTATCAAATGATCAGTGGTCGCCAAGTTCACGTCACTGAAGTAGTACTCAACCTATAATAAAAAGAAAACCCAGTAGTTGTAAGACAGTGAAAAGTCAAAAGCAAAAACATAGCAAATTATACATTGATACACCTTCCATTGCACAATTATCTCCCGCTTGTAAAATGCACAAAGTTTAAGAAAAAGCACATCAGGCATGAAAACGACCAATTTGCCCTAACTTTAAGTACTAACATGACCGACACCACATGAGTGCACAAGGGGAGAGACTGAGAGAGTGTGAGCTATGGATGGCTAGAATAAATAGGTGAATGGGATGAGAAAGTTACTAAAATAGGGAAGTGGGAGAAAAGTGTTGAACAACTAAAATAGAATGGTAGAAGATAATTGTGAAAAGGAGGGAGTACTTAAAAGAAGGAAAGAATAAACACCAACAAGAAAGCTATTTTGGGAAGGAGGCAGTACATATTCTTCGATTGGTAATAGGGTGAGGGACTTTCTAGAGGCTTTGCCCATATTTGTGGTTCATTCGGTTTTCATTCAACTAGTATCGGTGGTCCCTAATGTATTTGATAATTGATACTGGTGTACTTATCATATACCAACTGCCAAAACTAAAAATAGTCCAAGGCAGCAACGAAACATCAATTCAGATTACTATGATCAATCTAATAACAATAAAAAACAACACATAATACATGGCAGACCCACTGATCCAACTTGACATACGAAACACAGAACAGAGCAGAGATATCTAAGGTGATTTGTTCAGTCTAGTAGAGAAATGCTAAAAAAGTCATATTGCTATGCAACCATCACGGCAAGGCAACATCCAATAGAATGTCAAGGCAACATGCAACATCCCATTCATGACAGACATCTATTGAATGTCTCATGGGAGTATGGGACTAGCAAAGGAAGTAGATAAATGAAATAATTCTGTTCCATTCCTCCAATAGAAACACTCACTCTGAATTTTCCTAACCATCTCATCCAAGGTCATGTTCACACAAGTATTTAGCATCAACTTAAGTCATAATAATACGAACGTTTCCCACTCTTCCTTCTAGCTACAATCAAACTTGTTCCGCTAACCTTCCTTTCTCCATTCTTTCTACCAACAAGAAAGGCAACACAGCAATATAGTTTCAAAATGAGTAAAAAGGGTACATTGGACTTCTGTGGTCTATTTGAACACTTATATCACTAGGTATACATGTGTAGAGTACAAGACGAAAAGCCATAACTCCAACAACACAACTGTTTAGCTGAGGTTTATTAACAGTCCCCGTCTATCTCCTAAATCACAAAACTTACAAAACCATTCCACACTAACCCTGAGAGGGTAGGCAGTTGGTAAGACTTCTGAGATTTATTCTAGAGGTCCCAAGTTAGAGTCTCCTCAGAGCCATTGGAGGTTTTACCAGTCCTTAACTACAACTTCAGGGCCCATATGATTAGTTAGGCAAAACCTAGATACCGATGTTATCTAAACAAACAAAAAAACTAAACGGACCCAAAGTAAGAAGCTCATCCAAAATCTTAAAGCCCTCGTCAAACTAACTTCATAAACTCATAAACACCATCACACGAAAACACCAAACAACAACCAAATATTCCTAATTTTGCCAAACTTCAAAGTGAGCATATCTAGTATACATCCGTTTGTCAATCAAAAACTACTACCACAATCAACATCATCATCATCATCATCATCATCATCATCCATATTTAATCAAGTCCCAAACTATTAGCAGAAATCAACAAAATGATAAATAAATAAATAATATCACAATATCGTCCTCCCTCCCTCCCCTCAATATCACGATTATTAATTACTTGCTAATTTACCATTTCACCCTTCACAACAACCACCTTCCAACACAAGTATTCTACAAAACAAAAACAAAAAAAAAATCAACGGAAAGAGAGAGAGAGAGAGGGGTCGATGCCTGTTTAATAAGCTTGGTCGCCTGATCTTCCGACAATCCATTTCGCAACGTCACCGTCGTCGTCGCACCATTACTATTATTACTCCCTTGCATCTCTTTCTCTTTCCTCTCTTTTTCCTTATCCTGCTGACCAGTCGTAGCACTACTACCACCTTCTGCTGCTCTCCTCTCTCTCTCCTCCACCTCGCTATTATTATTATTATTTTGACTCTGACTCTTCTGCTGATACCTCAGACCATTTCCAACTCCTCCATGATGATGAAAATGATTGTTATTATTATTGTTATTATTGTAGTGAGGGACGTGCTGAGGACGGTGATGGATATGATGGAGCAAGTGAGGAGGAGGCACGTGATGAAGCACGTGATGATGAGGTGGTGGTGGGAAGACGGGGATCATTTGAGGTGGTGGCGGCGGTGGAGGAGGAGGAGCGAGGATCATTGGTGGTGGTGGTGTTGTGGCCCTCGGGACGAACTCTGGTGCTTTCGCGTTTAGTTTCGTTGACGATAAGTTCCGAGTCAGCGCCGCCGCCGCCGCCGGAGGAAGGGGATCTAGTGTTGGGGGTTGATCGGTCATTTTGGTTTTTTTATTTATGTTAGGGTTTTGGGGATTTTCTTTTTTTTTTTGGGTTTGGGTTTGGACAGGGGGAGATGATGATAAAGGGGATTTTGTGATGGCGGATGATATTTTTATAGGAGTGAGGAAGGATGATACTACTGGGTCGCGGAAGGAAGACTAGGACTGAGACTTGGGAGTTGGGAGTGAGGTGGTGTTGGGGGTGAAAGGAACTGAAATGAGTAGAATCGAGATTTTATTTTTATTTTTGGGTGAAAAGAAAAGAATAGACTATAGAGTAGAGGATTGACTGATTAGTTGCTGATTAGCGGATTAGCGTGGTTTGTTTTATTATGATTGATAGATTTGGGCCAAGACGTGGGGCCTGTATTAGTGCCATTGGTGGCCGTACTCGAGTATCCTATTACTTTATTGTACTGCCTCCGTTACTAAAAGTTCCTATTTACAATTTGTCACCCACTTTAATAAAATGTTAAATAGATAAATATATATATATATATATATCCCTTTCCTTCCCTTTTCCAAGCCTCCTCCCTGGTTCTCATAAATCCCATATCACCTATCAGGGGAAAAAGGTCATTTCCTAGAGAAAAAAAAAGGCTAAAAAATAAAAGAGGAAAAACTTTTTAATAAAACAACCCAAAAAGGAATAGAGCAAGGACTTTTAGAAACGGAGGGGGTATGATTTATTATTTTTGAATGTTGATTGATTTTATACTCGTAATATAATTGAGAGAGTGTGTAATTAACAAAACAAAATCATTAATTGTTGTTTTTGGAACGGAATCAGTAGATGCAATTGTAAAAACGACAAACAATTAAAACTATTTCAAACTAGGAAAATTAATTTTTGTGTACCCGACCTATGGCATATTCCCAAATTGGGCACCCGCAGTTTGGGCCATTACTTTTTGGGCACCTTCCCTGTACCACTTTATCCTATTGGTCCACATCGGCACATCTTTAATTTTTTTTTGTTGATACACAATACTAACGTTTAACACTATAAAACCGTGTACAAAAAAAACCATCCTTCATAACTCCACTTTCTCCCCTCTCCTTCCTTAATGCCAACCCCACCTTCTCCACCACCAAACTGTACCCCTCAAGCCCTTTCTATACTCATTATGATACACATGCCAACAATATCCACCACCGCAAACGACCAACGTAACAAACTACGTCTCAGGCGGTGAAAGCGTCTACCCATACCAAGATTTTAAAGTACGATGTCATTAATCACTACAGATCTCAGCCTTCCTTGTCCCGCATAAACCCGTTATGATGCACCGCTCACGTACGAATTAGAAGTGTTGTTTTACTGGGGTGGTTGGGAAGTTGAGTTTGATGGTGATTGAGTCGTGTGTGGTTGTTGTACTGTTGATGAATTTGATGGTGGTGGTGATGGGGTGAAGGGAATGACAGAGGTAAGGTGGGAGGCAATCGGGTGGCAGACCCAAACGACTTAAGCCCAAGGCTGTGATGGGGATCGGAGAGGGTGTCAGCCGTCAGAGGGCAATTATGTGATAGAGGAGTTTAGAATTCACCGTTAAATGTTATATAGGGACGACGCTAGTTTGGGTAAGAAATGTACGCACTAGACTAAAAGGTGATTAAAAAATAATTTTAAAAAAATGTTGACGTGGACCAATCGGATAAAGTGGTACAGGAAAGAGTACAGGGTTAGGGGACAGAGGATTTGACTGATAAGGAAGTTAGCTAAATAACTAAATAAGTGTTCCTCACAATTTTGTGCACATTGTTATATTTAAGCCTTGCTATCATTTTGGTTAAAGGCATTTATATTTTATCATTTTGCTATCTCTTCTTATACTGCAGGATTTAGCATTTGGGATTCGCGAGGATGTCTTTTATCGGGAAAGACAAGGAATGTATCTGGGTATTGCATCAATTTTGGTTGCTGAAGCAACAGCAGTTCAAGAGGCCATGCTTTGAATTTGGGTTACAATAAACTTATCATTGATTGAGGGTGACAATAAAGTGGTGATTAATAGTTTCCACAATATTTACAAGATTCCGTGGACTATTGCTACACTAGTCGATGATACTAAACGACTTCTATAAACCACAAAACTTTTTCATCTTTGTCACATTTATCGAGAAACTAATCGAGTGGCGCTCTGGATCGCGAAGCAAGTACACCATTTTATTGACTACTATTTTTTTCAATCAAGGTATGGTATAAATTTTAGTAATCTTCTATTTTTTGATAAATTAGGTGGTACCCTCAAGAGGAGGACTTTCTAATTCTCTATGTACCTTTCAAAAAAAATAAAATATGTTTTAACATTTTGAATTTGGGGATTACTATTACATTTTGAACTATTGGTGTTAGATTATTTTTTTGGCATTAAAGTGTTGATACATTACCAATGGAGGTTGGTTGGAGTGGTAATAAGCAGCTCCATACCGCTGAAGGGAGATCTCGAGTTCGAGCCTAACCGTATGCAGAGACCTTCATTGGGAGACTCACCCACCACAGACAGGTGTGCGACCCGGGTCGGGTTTGGACGTAGTTGGAGCAAAGTTTCGGTAAACCAAAAAAAAGTGTTGATACTTTGATTGTAAGTGAATTGTTTATATACTTTTTGGTGTGAGAACTGTTTGTTTACTTTGATATACATATACCGTATCGTCCATATCCGTATTGTCCATATTCATATGAACACAACACATAAATGAGTATTATTTTGAGACTTTCCAAAACATTTTAATAACAAAATTGACACTGAAACAAACATACAAAATTACTTAAATAAAGTAAACCAATATTTTTGACAACGACTGAGAGCACACCCTCTTGGTTCGAACTCGTTTTTCATCGACCATATTCTTTTTTTCATCGAGCACACCCCTAAGATTGGGGGCTCGATTTTTATCGGTCTCAGTGCCCCCTTTACACTAAAAAAAAAAAACTTCAATGAATCCCTTCACACCAAAAAAAACTTCCATTAAACTACACCTTTATAAGAAAGCACACTCGTATACAAACAAGAATCATCAAGAAAAAAGTAAAATATGGAAAGCTCAAGAAGAAGAGGTACATGCTCTTCGATTCTCTTGAAAAACAAATCATACACGCGAGGTACGAAATAATTAAAAATTACAATCTATCTATCTATCTATATTATATACTAAGAGAGGCTACGGATAGAGAAAAATGGATGAGCCCTACCTTTTATAATCCGGCTTATGCTTAGGTGGAAACTTAGGGTTGGGTGGAAACTCCAGTTAAACTAATAAAACTGCCATAAATTAATTTATGCTTTTTAGAAAGAAAAAAAAGTCTTTCAAAAACACCAAAAGGAAAAGAAAGAAAAAAGAAATCCAAACTTTGCCATATATATTAATAGAGATTGTAATAAAATCTATTATAATAAAATCTTGCTATATATATAATACTTTTGATTCTATTTTCGATTTATGTTCAAAATAAAAAAGAAACGTAGTACATTGTAAAACAAATTAGGAAAACTAACGTTGTTATTTATTTTATTGAGGGCAAAAGTGCGAACTAACGTTTCTCCTAAGTCCTACGATTAACTCTTAAGATTCCACTTTAAAAAAAAGCTCTTAAGATTACTTTCTCTCGACCTGTAAGGAAAATAAGAACAAGGGAAAACAAGAACTACGGAGTTTATGTTTTGATTCAACTGACCACTGAACTGAACAGATTTAATTTTTTCAGTGTAGGTCTAAAAATTAAGTTAACTAAAAAAAAAACTTCACAAAAAATTGGGTGAATCCATTTCATACATGAGACTTGATATTAATGAACCCTCGAATACTATATAATGAACTCTCGACTACTATATAATGACCCCTCGGCTACACAATAATGACTCATATTATCCAGTCTCATCTATGAAACGGATTCACACAAATTTTTCTAAAAAAACTAACGTAGAAAACTGTAGTTGACTAATTGTTTAAGGTTGATCTCTAATACTGTGAACTTTATTGTTATGATTAACACTTTATAGTTTAAGGTTTATATGTATAATAAAATATAGTGTAAGTGTTTGGGTCATTACGATAAAA